>JAJJMA010105321.1:0-15307 GCA_023529015.1 Papaver nudicaule | reverse complement strand
AGAAGAAGAAGAAGAAGAAGAAGAAGAAGAAGAAGAAGAAGAAGAAGCAGATCCAGAATTTCAGAAACACACCTACTGTCTAAGTCTCAGTCAGAGGAGCAAAAGAACTACTAGGACGTCCAAAACAAATCAGAATCAAAGGACAAGCGTAGGGGCATGAGTACAAACATTCTCAAAAACCAGGCATCCACAGATAAACAAGAACATGATTACAATTTAAGAATAGGGGCAAATATACATATATTTTTTGACTTTCCAGATTATTCTTAAACTATAATCATCCAAAAGGGAAAAAATCAACTCCCAAAGCAAACAATAACAACAAACAGTGGAGGAAGAAGATGAACCATACCTGAAAACGGCGGAAGACAGACGGCTGCAGAGGAGTATCAAAAACTGACAAGGGAATCTCCAAGGAAACAGCAAGAGACAAGGATGGTTGCAGAGAATAAAGGTTTATAGAAAGTGTTTTGGAAGAAGAGAAAGAGACAGGATATTTTATAGAATACCTAAGGAAGAGGCGGCGACATAAATGAGGATTCTTCAGTGATCCCAGATTTATAGCACCACTTGTAACCGTCCCGAAAATCAAGCAAGTAACTGAAGCATCGTGGGTATTTTCTTTCCCATTCTACCCCAACAGAATGCGAAAAGAAAAGGGGCAACTGTAAACATAAAATATTCGTCGTCCACGTGGCCACATCATACGGCATGAAGCAGGATAAAAAAGCAGGATGAGGAGCACTGAAGTATATCCGAAAAATCATCAAGCAAATCTCAAGACAGGATCGAGAGCCCAGATTAAGTCAAGAAGGTCAGAAGAGGCAGAAGACGTACCTGATTTCACGGCATGAGAAAGGAGACGTGTCGCTCTTCAGGTGGAACATCACAAAAAACGCCAGAGACACGTGGAGCGGGGAGATTTGATTACAGTAATACCCGATGCATTGAGCGGGAAAGGCATAAAAAGTAGGAGACAGCTCACACTCGACCCTAGTCTAGAAAGGGCACGTGTCAGTCATGCAATATCAAAGGCCTGACAGAGTCAAGCGGGAAAGTGGTAGACGGTTCATACCCTAAGCTGTGATAGGGGCACGTGTCGACCATGCGAAGCTAAGGACCCGATGATATCAGCGGGTGTGAAGCGGGAAAGGAAATATGGCAAGAGACATTAGCGGGACAAAAGGAGTACGAGGTAGCCATGCACCAGAAGGTCATCAGCGGGGACAAGATAAATACTTCGTCGCCAAGGGAAATTACTCAGCCATACAGATAACAGCCCAGATACCGAGAGTAAACGTGTTTTTCTCTGGTAGGACCCTACAAAGAGCTATAAAGGGGGAACTCTGCCCATTGGAGAGGGGGCAACCAATCTAAGAGAGTTCTAGGAGAGAGAAAAAGTGAGATATTTGTAACTTCATAGTTTCCCTCTGCTGATTATCAATTCTCATTTGTAATCTCCCTAAGCACTCTTGTAATCACCAAAGAACATAGTGAAAATCTCCTACATAGGAACCGAGGATGTAAAGCACATTCATGTGCCGAACCTCGTAAAAATCCCTTGTGTCATATATTCCATTACGTTTTAAATCATCATCACTGCACTATACCTGCACCATATATCACATCTGATGCATTAGTAGGACTTAGTGTGTTATCAACCTTAAGATCTTCAGGCGGATTTTTGGTTGTTACATTAATGGTGCAAAACCCACCATGAAGAAGTGAAGTCTTGGAAACGGGATCAAGTTAACAGCTAGTTTTCGCAGGTCGGAATTCAGTTGCCCTAGGAATCGTAAGCAACATGTAACTCCACTCATTGTCGCCGATATTAGATGATTCAAGTCCCCAACTGCACCACAATCAGATAAAAGTTAGCAAAACAATGGCACAAATGATGGACCAGATAGTATAGTAACTAAGCTTGTGTTTGGCCATCAATCCTTCTACTTACAGCTTGGTGTGCTAAGCTTTAGAGTCCTGAAGCAGATATCGTACAACACTTCATTGTCAAGGACCATACACTTATCGGCATTATCTACTAGCTGATGAACCGAAAGAGTCGCATTATAGGGTTCAACGACAGTATCAGACACCTTTGGAGATGGAAATACAGAGAATGTTAGCATCATCCGGTCTGGGTATACTTCCCTTATCTTCGAAATGAGTAAGGTACCCATACCAGATCCAGTTCCACCACCAAGTGAGTGACAAACTTGGAATCCTATACAAAAACAAAACGCTATTTAAATTAGGCTACACTGCCAACCTATTTTTAAACATACTCAGCGGCTAATTTCAAGCAATTTGCAAAAAGTTAATATGTTTAAACAAAATATGAACATATATGCATAAGTGAACTAACCTTGGAGGAATTAGAATAAAAGCCCCTGATTTTATTGGGCCTTCACAATTAACCTTATGAAGGTTAAATTTGAAGTCCTCTGAAATTCATTTTTTTTATAATTTCACAAATACCCCATATATATTAGAAGAAACAATTCTATTTCATTTTCAACGAATCTAGATCTGAAATTTCTCTCACTCTTCTTCATCTCCCCTTTCAGCCGCCATCGTTACTACCACTACCACCACCATCGTCTGTTCGGCCATTTCTCCATCACCGTCTAGTATTTCATTCCACCACCAGCATCATTGTTTGGTCCATTTTTCCACCGTCTTTTTCATTTCTCAACCACCAGCAGAACCTTTTTTTCGTTAATTTGAGATCTAAATTTAGATCTAAGTTGATGATGGTGGTTGTGGTGGTGGTTATACCATAAGCAATCAAAAACTTCATCTGCCTCTTTTGCTTAGGTTTCGTTTCTTCTTCTCTATTTCTCTACATCCTTGAGTTTCGAAACTTCATTTATAGGGTTTTTATTGGAGATTGGGATGTTGATTTTTAGGGCATCTTCCTGTTAATCATTTGCAATCTGATTTGCAACTTATTATATATATCAAGCGAATTCTACAAATTAAAGCTCAATTAAATTTCAATACCACCACTTTCTTTTTTTCTTTTTTTTTTTGCCATTTGCGCTTTTGGTATCTGGTAGTGGAAAAAAGTTCAGTTTTACTTTCCGTTCATCTTCTTTTCTTCATTTTTGTAATTTAATTTCTTGAGGGGTTTGGATTTGGGATTTTGTAGGTCACAGAAGATGAAATTGCAGTGCTCTAAGTGAGGCATTAGAGAATACATTGGTGGAACTTGCAGCAATTCATCTTGTGAAGCACCAGCTTATAATGTGGTAATAAAGTATTAGTTACATTGGCTATTTATAGCTTTTGTTTTCAGTCGATTTGGGTCGCATTGCTCAGTCTACTAAAACATTGTCATCCGCTCTCTTGCTCGATTTAGATTTATTTATGCTGGATTTTTTCTCTATCTCATTCTAATGTGGCAAAGGAATTTTTTGTCTCATGCCAACTGGAGGGTGTAAGTCCATGTGGTACCTGTTACCAACACTTGCAAAAACATGAACTTTTCTTGTTGATTCTCCACTAATATGTGAAAGCATTTTGCCTCGCTAATGCATTTCTGATGGTTAACAATTTGAAGCTTACAAAATAGGTCATCATGCAGTGTTCGGAATTCTGACTGTTATGTTTCTCTTTTGAATTCATAGCTTTGATATTATGCATACAATGTCTCTCATCATGTATGTGAATGAATATGAACATTAATTCCATTACCCCTATTGGATGCTTGCTTTAGCCATGTACACACTACATTCATCCAATAGTAGATACATTTGTGAGTACGTAGAGGTTGTAGAAATGAACTACGGGCTCCTGTACTAATGAGTTGACATAACTAGGAGCTACAATAGCTATATGTACTTATGATTTGATATGGCAGTATCAGTAAATAGTTAGTGAGGCATCTCCTATATCTCTGTGAATGAAAATTTAGTTGTAATTCATCTTCATTACTCCATGTGCTCTTGGATTTACGACCAAAGTAGTATACAAGAAGCCTTATAACCAACTGTAGCACATAATTTGTATTATGATTCCGTGATGTGGAGTCATTTGTGAAATTTTCTTTTGTTTATGAGTTTGTCTTAGGATTCATGCTTCTTAGGTAATGTGACTTTAAAGTTGTGATGCCATTTTTTTGTTGGATATTTGTTTCCCCTATAAACGAATCTGTGGTGCAATGGTAGCACGACTGACTCCATGTCAGAAGATGCGTGTTCGACTCACGCTAGGTTCACTGATTCGTGTATGTAAAATTGGTACAATATTATGTCCAGTTAGCAACTGAACACATAAAATGTGGTCTAGTTTGCAACTGGACACCAAAATCTGATGTACACAGAAGTCTTGTTGCCTATAAATATGGTGTCCAGTTGGCAACTAGACAACATTTATGTCGTCTGGTTTGCAACTAGACACCAAAATCTGGTGTGCACAAGGATTCCTGTTCATACAATCATGGTGTCTAGTTTGCAACTAGACACCAAAATCTGGTGTCCACAAAGATTCTTGTTCATACAATCATGGTGTCCAGTTGGCAACTAGACACATAAAATGTTGTCCGGTTTGCAACTTGACACCAAAATCTGGTGGTGTAAAAGTCATGTTGGAACTATAATCTGTCGGTGGTGGCAGCGGCGGTAGCGAGGGATGTGGTGGTTGCTGGAGGCGGTCAAAGGTGGTGGTGGTGGTTGCATGAGGAGGTTGTAGTGGTGGTGGTTGGTGGTGGCGGTGGAAAGTGGTGATGTTGGTTGCTAGAGGGGGTCGTGGACGTGGTGGTTGCTGGAGGGGGTTGTGGTGGTGGTGGTTGGTGGTGGTGGCGGTTGCTCGAGGAGGTCGTAGTGGTGGTTGGTGGTGGTGGTGGCAGAGGTGGTGGTTGTTGGTGGTGGAGGTGCGACAATGGTGGTGGTGGCGGAGGTGGTGGTTGGTGGTGGTGGCGGAGGTGGTGGTTGTTGGTGGTTGAGGTGCGACAATGGTGGTGGTGGTGGAGGTGATGGTTGTTGGTGGTTGTAGCGGAGGTAGTGTTGGTTATGGTGTCGATAGTAGGAGGTGGTGGTACATACATTTTTTGTGTTTTCAAAATAAAAAAATGTTATGTAGAATAGAATGAGAAATAATTATATAAAAGAGGGTATTTTAGGAATGAAATTATAGTATGGGTATTTATAAAGTTGAATAAGGCTAAATTTTTGGGGTTGAAATATAGGGGTATTTAATTAATGTTCTCCTAACCTTGTAAGCAATCACAATTCTCTGCTTCCTTCCTGACCACATCAAGAACAGAATCAATAAGCTCAGCTCCTTCAGTATAGTCAATAGTGTCCCTTAGCCCAATTATTTCCAGCTCCAGATTGCCAGAAAATGAAGTTGCCAGGTCTAAAAATTGCGCCATAGGGACCAGTTCGAACACTATCCATAGTGCTCGGTTCAAGGTCCATAAGTACAGCACTAGGTACATAACGTCCACCACTCGCTTCATTATACTCCCTCCGTCTCATTTTAACTGACCGCTTTGACTAAGTCAAAAAAATAAGGAGATCAAATGAATTTCCTATTGTACCCTTATTAAATATAGAGAGAATAAATGTATTTCTATTTTAAGTGAGAAATAATAAAGAGAAAATATATGACTTTATTTTTAAAAACTATAAAAGGTAAACGAATCTAAATATTATTAAAAAAAAAATATATATTCATTAATTTGTTTCCAATTTATCTAGATATTTTTAAGGGTATATCTGAAAGTTTGTTGGAAAAATACAGATATAATTAGAAGCTGAATACATTTTTGAGACAAATGAAAATAGTAATAAGGTCAGTTAAAATGTGACAGAGGGGGTAGTAAACATTCACTCTTTCTAGCTGCAAATCCGAAGTTCCGATGTAACTTCCGGTGGGATCGATGCCATGCTCGTCACAAACCACTTCCCAAAACTTTGATCCGATTTGATTCCCATATTGTCCTCCTTGAATGTGAAGAATTTCACGCATTGTTAGATTTTAGAAGAAAGTATGAACTACCACTTCTTTTCTGCTTATAGGGTGTGAAGTTTGAAGTAGTACAAGGAAAGAGTGGATTACTTAATAGTTAAGTGTGATCTAGCCGGCTTGATCGGAGAGATACCTTGTCAATTACTGAGTTGGTGGTCATGCCAGTTGTTTGACACTTGTAAGTGAATGTAATCACTTTGGTATTTATTAGGTAGTGATTAGCCGGTTTGATGTGATATTGTACCTTATATGAAAGAGAATTGGTCTCAATCTTGTTTAAGATTTTATAGTGTCTAAACTGATTAAGACAAGCAACAGCTAACTGTATACTCATTTTTTCGTGGACACGAAAGGGTTGAGGTTTATTAAGAAAGGAAAAGAAACCCAAATACAACAACCTGAATCCACAGTTCAGGCCCAAATTAGACAGTTAGTTACATATTACTACAAAGTACAGTGATATCCAGTTTCTGATAAGATCTCCAAAACTTATGCAATAAAATTATTTTCTGATTCATTCCTACTGAAAAACCAATCTCTTTTACTATTATTTTTTTAATAGAAAAGGGCTAAAAAATTATTGATGAAAAAAGAAGCAGTATGTGAAATCGCCTAAGCGAGTCAAGAGGAGTGGACTGAAGACCAAAACCAAAGCACAAAACAGCTAAAATGACTGCAAGGCAAGAGGTCCTAAAATAAATTGAACCAAAGCTAGAACCCTGAACCCAAACAGCAAGAAACAAGCTTCAATAGAAGAACCTAGTTGTAAACCAACATCTAACAAACCCATCTATCAAAGGCCCAAAGAACATAAAAGCACAACAAGGCCAACTGAGAACAAAATTACCGAAAGACTAAGAGTTTCTCTTTTTAGTTTGAGACCTTAGACCTTTTTCCAAAGGCTGATTGCTAGAGCTGCCTTCATTTTTATTGCATTGCAGTCTATGCATCTCCTTTTGTTTTCTCTAGGAGATTTGCTCTTCAAGAGACGTATACTGCACACAAAAAAAGATTAACCAAAGTCTCGGTCATTCAAATCGTCATTATCTTCTTCCACTTCTTCAAGTAACCCTTATCTTCACTTTGGTCGACCATCATCTTTAGATGGAATATAGACCTTTTTTGCTTCCATCTCCTTAATTATGTTGATTGGAAACCTGTTGTTTTCTTTGAAGTCACTGTAAACCATAAAGGGGTTTCTTTTAGGGGATTGAACTTTCTGGACCTTCCCATTAGCTGCAGCAGTAACGAACACTCCATTACCTTCCCATTGGTGAGAGTTTGATACTAGTGGACAGGTTACTCGCTTTCTTTGCACCAATATTGCAAATAACGTTTTCGGATATTGTTTCATTTTTGTTCCCAATTCCCCTCCTCACCCCGCCCACCCCCCACCCCATTATTGTTCCTTGTTATGTTTTTTTCCCTGCGACTATCTATTCTCCTTGTGCATTGTCCCCCCACCATTACAAGGAGCATTGGAGCTAATTGTGCTAGAAGATTGAACAATATCAGTCCTTGTACCACTGTTATCCCTATTAGGTTTAGCATCATCATTACAAGGAGAATAAATAATTATGTAAACATTGATATTAGCATTGGAGATAACTGTGTTAGAAGGTTGAACAATATCATTCCTTGTACCACTGTTATCCCTATTAGGTTTAGCATCATTCTTTGCTACCTTAGTGTTAAGGTTACCTCCTTATGCACATGATGAAGTACATCTCTTTTTAATGATATGCGCAGTTGCACTAGGAGGCGGAGTAAATCCCACATTTTTCTCAATTGTGTTGCTTCTCTTCATCTCAGAAACACCATTCATATAATCAACTATTTGTGGACCCAAAGGAACTTCATTAGAAGTATCAAACTGAGACTCTAGGTGTACAATTTTCTTAAGCCCACTTGGTATTCACTTTCCTAGAACAATTCGTTACAGCATACCCAAATACATCACGAGTATCAAATTTTGGGTGGCCTCCATTGGTGGTCAACAGGAAGATGTGTCATCAATGAGCAAAGGGATACTATATAGATTTTCAAATTCTATATTTCAATGCAAATCCTGACATAGGTGAATTTAGTTTTGTTAATTGTGCAATCTTCTACAAATAAGGGTTTGCCTAGATAGCTAGCTATCAAACTCAAACCATCAACATTCCACATGTAAAGAGGAAATCCATAGACAATTACCTAAATTGGAACATCTTAATATCAACAATAGATTTTTCAGTAAGCTGGGTCCAAGGTCTCAAAGTGAAAAGCTTATTAAAGATATAAAAGGAGGCAGTTTCCAAAGATTCCCTTATATCATCTCCATCTGCAAAATCGAAGATGAAAGCACATTAATCCCATACAGTTGGATGTTAACTTCTTTCTTGACTTTTCATAGCTTGGACACAACAAGTTGCACTGAAGAGAAAGATACCCTCTTTCCAACACAAAAGACAAAGAAAAATAGGTGTCATCGTAAAATAGCGTAAATCAATGTAGATAAAGGTAAACATACCTGATTTGAGAGATTAAAGATGAAATTCTCTCGCAAGTTCCACAGCCGCACACCCCGATATTACCATGAAGCACAAGTTCATTAAGAACTCTCCCCCATTATGTGCCATTCCCTAAAGAACAACGCGACGACCTTTCCAAGTAAAATTGTATTGTGTTTTTCTTTCCTAGCCAGTTACGAAGGTATGAATTCAAAGCTTAATCGTCCATATTCTCTTAGTCAATCCAGATATAGAGTTACGAAAAACAATCGCTTTTAGTAAAAATATAGTGTTCACCTTCTTATCCAGCTACGAACGTAAGAACAAAAAGTACAACGTTTTATCCAGCGGAGTCCAAAATTGTAGCTTACGAGAAACCACCTTATCAAAATCGTCTCCTCTTATCCATAAGAGTCAGAAGCACGGATTTTGATAATTCTACATGAACAGCTTTACCCGAATGGTGTGATGGATAAAAAGCAAATTTATGGTTCGCAATACATTCGCAAGGATAATCATAAAAATCAATTATTGCAATCACCAATCTTCTTCTAACAAAAACTCAATGTATTGAAAGGAGAGCATAAGCAAAAAGCTTGACTGCAATTAGAACACATGTAACAAAGATGTTTTATCCTAGATAATTATGCATAGTAAAGAACGAATACTTCATTCTTCAGTTACCTCCTTGTCAGGGTCTTCATAGGTAGTCCAGTCTTGTTCGATAGCAGTTACTCTTGAGGTAAGATCGGTGATGAGATGACGGAGTTTTTCGAATTCCTTGCTTAAAAGTTTCATGTCAGACGCCTTCCTCTGTTCTTTAGAAATACAAGAATTAGAGCATTGAGGTATCATGGCTCTGTTTCCTTATGAAAAACTAGATTCATTGTCAGAAGTTTCAAAACGAATCTTTTGCGGGAAGGTAGGATTACAATCCACATGTCATCCTTCATGTTGCAGTTCAATCCTAGAAGATGGAAATACAAAATTGCTTCTTGGCAAAGACTGATGAAATAACTCTCCTAGCTCTTCCCTTTTAAAGGCCAGAGACAGAGTTAGGTTTTTTAGAGATATTAGGTCGGTTTTAATTGGACGTTGTAAACGACATATTTTATGTAGTTTTCCCTTGAGTAAAAAAAGACATTTTAAGCACAATGCAACCACATGGGTACATATCATGATACAATTTTTTACCCGAGAAACTAAGTTTAAAAATACCAACAATATGGTTAGATTTATTTCTAAGATCATATCTCTTTTTTGGCTTGCTAATAGAGATTCCCATGGATCTTGGTCTCGACTCTTGCCTTATGAGCCAGAGGCAGGGAGAATTCTATGAAGTAGCACAAGAAGTGTTGATACCCACATCGAGTCCTTATATTTTGGAATCTTGAGGATGTGGCAGCACCATTTTTTTTTTTTTTTGAATTTCAGGCTCACTGCACATCAAGAGACATAAAGATAGGTGTTATAAGACAATTATGATAACCACTTTGGGAATTACGGTCATAAACCATCAGGACAACCGATCACATAACCGATTGAGTGTGGACACATCTCTTTTGAAGTCATTGCTCAACATCTAAGAGATGATAGATTATCGTCTTATTAATATATAGGTAAATATTTGTTCATATGTAGACTTAAAGTAGCTTTTATACAGAACCCTACTTTATAGACCTTTTTCTCACTATAAGGATTAGCAATAGTGAGAGTCATTCTTAATTACTGAAAAGGGGACAAAGACGTCCGGTCTACAGGGCTTCGTGATTTTCTTCTCTTCTTAATTTTAGATGAGGTACAGGAACTTTTAGTTTAAGATATACCTAGAAGATCAGTCTTTGGAACCATGTTTGATAGATTCGTCTCCATCGAGCGAATGACTTCGCTGCAATTTGAAAGAGATTTGTTAATATTTTTCTGAATAACAGAGTTAATAGGTTTATTGTCTTCAATAGTCTGTTTCACAAGCCGTTTCACAACCCATTTCTTCACATATTGTTTAGGTGATGACTCTTTACGAGTTGGCTTTTTAACAAAAGCTTTAATTGTAGGTCGTGATAGGACGTCACGAGGTGGTCTCATATGAGAAAACTTCTTTGGAGAAGTTTTACAATTATTCTCATTCATGCACTTAAAAGGAATCACTTTCGTAGTAGACAAAGTACTGTCTATTCTATCCTTGAGACTTGAGTTACTTTCTCTTAGATGTTGGATCTCAACATGATAGAGATGCATAAGTCCAGAAGTTGTATTGTAACACCTTTTATAGTTTTGAATACGAGATTCAAGGTTAGACAGTTTCAATTCCAATTTCTCCTTTAAATTGAAGTCGTTCTTTTTCAAGAGCTTTGTGAAGCAGATTGAGTTTTTCTGTCATAAGACAGTTTTGCTTATCTTGATAAGAATTATCATGTTCAGCACTGAGAGACAAGCAAGATGAGTGCATGCAAAAATTCCAATGTGAAAGTGAAAAACCAATATGCTCATCTTCTGGACAATCAAGAGTCATATTATAGGCTTTCAATTTATCACAGTAATCTTTGTTTGGACGATTTGGAGAAATATGACCAAAACTTAGACATTTGTAACACTGTGGCAAATTTCAAAATTTTACCAATTCTTTACATCATGTTTCCTATTAGGAGAAGAAAATTTTTGTGTTTCCCTTTTTCTTGCTTTGCAACAATTTTTTCAACTGTTGGGAGAACAATAAAATGGTGGAGTTGAGAGTTTCCTCATCAACTTCATAACTGGAATCATGATTCATATCAAGGTGTGGCTCAGAACTTTGAGCTTTTAAGGAAATGACTATAATTTGATGATCATAATCAAAGATTTTTAGTTTTGAAACTAAATCACCCCTTGATATGTCATATCCATGTTTTTCTTGGATGGCATGTTTTTTCGAGTCATATCTGGGAGAAAGAGAGCTAAGAATTTTTCTCACAATTTCCCTTTCTTCAATGGTTTTTCCTAGTGGTTGCGAGGCATTCACAATTCCAGAAAGTTTGTGATCAAATTCAGTAAAGGTGTCTTCATCAGACATTCTTAATTTTCCCAATCTGACATTAGGTTTTGAAGTCTAGCTTCTTTCTCCGCAGTATTACCTTCAAATACTATTCTCAATATATCCCAGGCAGCCTTAGCATTATCACATGTTTCCACATGATGATGAAGGTCGGGAGTAATGGCGTGAATTATTGCATTAAGTGCATCAGCATCTGACTTTGCTTCATCTCTTTCGGCTGGTTCATACTCGCTAGGTTTCTTATTACGAGTAATTGCAGCTTCGCCTTCACCTTCTGTGGAAGTAGGTGGCTTATATCCATCAATAAAGTGGACCCAACAATCAAAGTCACGTGATTGAAGAAAAGATTGCATAACATATTTCTACCATATATAATTGGTGCCATCGAATATTGGTGGTACATTAACATCCGTAGAGTAGTGAATGCTCATAGTTCACGAATTTGTCAAACACAAACAGTTACGTCTTTCAGGTGTTTGCCCGCTCTGATACCAATTGAAATGATGGGATACCAAGGTACACCACCAACTTTGAAATTCGTGAACTTAGTTTATCAGAGTTTTTGAACGATCTCACAAATCAATATTCAAGCAATAACCCAGTTCTTTGTTCAAGAACCGAATCCTGACAAGAACAAGATCTCGTAGATCTCAATAGAGATGGATTCACTCAAGGGTTTGGATCAACAAACTAGCAATACTTTAACTATATAGATCAAATATAATATAATGCGGAAGGTAAAAGTAATGCAAGACACCAGAAGTTTTGTTAATGAGGAAACCGCAACCAGCAGGAAAACCTCGGGACCTAGTTCAGATTTGAACACACACAGTATTAAGCGAATACAGACGTTAGCCTACTATCAGACTTCGGACTACAATGTATCGAGACTGAATTAACCCTCCAAGCAACTCATCTACCGTTGTACTCATATGCCTCTTGGCTCCCAAAGAAACCTACACACTTGATTCCCCTATCTGACGTCCTTTACAGGCCTAGGAGTTGCTCCACTTCTCTTCGTGAAGATTAACGCTACCTTGCCTCTAATAAGACGCCTGGTTATACTCGATTTTTCTTTCAACAAAGAATACGATAGGTGATTTCCTTTTGACTGAAAGTCAAGGTTAATGGAAATCGATATGCTAATTAAGGCTTATTGATCTAGCCTAACTAATTTTACCTCGTAACACGTGACGAACTTGATTCAATCCTGGTAAGTGAATTTTCGTTATGGAGATTCTAGGACTTATAACACCGAGTGTAGCCATACGAAGCTTCTATCAAATCATTAGTCTTTATTGATTGAATTGACCGCAACTAAACAATCGACCTAACATACAGGATCAGGAATATTAATTCCGACATGTGCTTCACGATCCTCAAGTGAAGTATTTCAAATAGTCGTAGCTAGTCCAAGAAAAAGGACTTCGAGATGACGACCAACATTTATGCAAGGATACACATATGCGTATAGGATTGTTTGTATCTTGCAGGAGGTCATCTATTTATATTGATCGTCAAGGGAGGCTTTGCTTGAAAGTTAAGCAAACTTGAGTAAGGCTCAAGTAAGTTTCCTGACTTATAAAAGTCCATAGGTTTATTTTGAGATCCAACTCAATCTTCTTCTAACCCGTTGGTAAAAACCTAAAGGTCGTGAGAAGACTCGCCTTGATCAAATCGAAGAATAACAATGGTTTAGCAAGTAAACCGTGTTATAGGGTCCGCGTAAATATACGTGAACATGCAAGACTATCGTGGACAAGAGTTCCATGGGCCTTAATAAGAGCGAGTTCGAGAATCCGCTCAAACAAGGCAAGATTCCAAAGAGGAAGCTTTTATCTATGGCTTATATGAACGCGTTCATGAACGCTTTGATGAAATAGTTTCGGAGTTCAGGAATTTTCTAAACTTTATATGAACGCGTTCATACAGAACTACTCGAGTTTAGGAATTTCTCCTTCAGCTATATGAACGCGTTGGTTGTTCAGGTGTAATTTAAGAATTAACTTCATTCCCACATGGTTCTTATACATTGGTCACTAGGTAAACCTAAGTGCCAAGAGAACTAGTATTTGATCCTTGAGATCACTATAAACAATATCATAGACTATTTATTTGATAGAATTGGTAAATACGAAACCAAAAAGAAAACCTTTCTAACCTTTCAATGAGGACGATAGATATCAAGTGTGTAAGCTCCGATCTTTATCTTCAATGGTCTTCGTCTAGAATACCTAAGCTATCCTAGTCCGAAATTATATTGTAGACTTAATCAAGGATTATGTTTTGACATTTAAACTTGAAAACTGACTTGATATAGCAATGCCAGTGGGTTCAACCGAGCTATGCTCTAACAGTTGTGGTCTGGCGGTCTACAACTTGTGTGGTATAACGGTACACTCACTCAAAGGGAAAGGAATTTAATCGTGTGAACGTTGCGAGGAAAAAGGGAAAGTTGGTGTGTAATACTTGGTCTTTCCTGCTTTCATGGACATGACCCTCACACGTTCCACTCTTTCCACTTCTTCCACTTTTTATGAGATCAGCTGGAGTTCAACGGTTATAAATAGGTCACCCACTAGTTTAAAATTCACTTCATCAGCACTGCATCACACCGCCGAGAACTGAATATCTTTATAATCTAGTTTTACTTAAGCTTATACAAACCTAATTTTAGCAAAAAATTCATAACAACAACTTCCTTAACAAACTCTTTGATCTCATTTTTCTTAGCTTCCTCCCTTATACGAACCATGTTTCTCTTTGTAAGTGAAGCAATACTCGAACGACCATTGTCTTGGTTTAGGCGAGTCGTTGTTCGATCTTCATCTCTCGAATATAAGACAATTTCACACTTCACACTTCACCCCTCATATTATATTTATTGTTTTCACCCACAAACACTACTAAGCATAAGTCAAAAAGAAATATCCAGTGAAAAACCTTCTAAATCTCAAATCCCTCATCACCTACTCCATAAACTTAATCATTCTCCTCTTCTAATGCCAAATCGATTGTTAGATACTCAATTATCAAGTTCCCCTCCTCCAAATGAATCACCATCAAGTTCTTATACCCCAACAGCTCCATCACGTATTATTGGATGCAAGGAGTCTGTGGATACCAAAGAGTATATTGTCGGATTTTACAAACATGGCAAACAAACGGAAATAGACAAGGAGGTTAAATACGACACCGACTGGATTAAAGGTTATCTCCATGTGATGTGTCTTTTCGAAGAGAAACGAGCTGAGAAATTTTTTTGGAGTTTAGTTGATCTTTATGGAGAATGTGAACCAAAAATCAACATTAAGTACCGGGGACCACGTGCAATTTGTTATCTAGTGCTGATATTTCAAACCGAGACATTCACATAAGGAATTTGTGTTACAAGTACAGCCATATTATGGATTACTACAAAGGCGACAGGTTGGCGGCGCAGGCCGAGTATTCCCAAAGGAGAGGAGAGACGTTTCTACATTTCAAAATTGCCGATTTAATCTTCAAAGCATTCGGAATCGTTGTTCTGGGTTATCTATGTTAGAGCATAGCTCGGTCAACCTCACTATGTGTTGGTATGTCAAGCTTAGTTGTCAAATTTAGTGATCAAACTCGACTGCTTGAAATACACATTAGGTAAATCCTTCATTAAGTTAGCTTTAGGTTGTGGAAGATTTTGGTACGATTTAGAATCACTACATGAAGATTCGAAGAAGATTGAAGAGCAAACGAAGACATCCATCTTCGCATTCAAGAGTTTAGTGAATCTAAATAACGCGATTCCATTATCTTTTACACTGGTGCTACAAAA
>JAJJMA010105315.1:7948-18504 GCA_023529015.1 Papaver nudicaule | reverse complement strand
GAAGGTTAAGAACTGAATTATATTTGTGCGAATTCGACACGCATCAACACCCAAGTAACTAATACAAGTACGAAACAAGATAACAATGAAGCAATAATTGTATTGATATGAACAACTTGGGATCCCCTCTTCAAATGTCGAGGGTCCTTATTTATAGAGATCATTGCAGTGCTACTGGTCCAGACTGTTACGTTGGTTTACATATTGTTCCTCTTGATGCGTAGGATGGACATGTATATATCGGTTACATTGGTACACTATGGGTATATAGAGAGTGAAGGTGGAGCCTTCCGCTCGGTACTGCTATTACTAGATGAGGTGATTGGATCTCCTCTGGTGTGCGCAGGCTCTTGCGGGTCTTGGTGCATTATTGGAGCGGTTTTTAGGATACATATGGAATATGGTATCCGCATTCTAACTTTTTTTTATAAACCTCGGGAAAATCCTTTGGGGATACTTTCTGCGAATTGCGTTTTAGCAGATGCTTTTCTGCAATCGTTGAGACTTTAATGTGTGATGTGCAGTTCGCTCCTTAGTCGGTTTTGGTATGTATTATTTAGGATATGAGTGTAGTATCCCTGCTCCCCTCCTTTTTTAATGGACCCCTGGTGGGGGTATTTTTTTATGCTTGGGCGGATGTTTGTATCTCCCCCAAGCGTATGTCGTGCTCCGCTTAATGCATAGTGAAGCAAAATACCTGGGTTAAGTACTAAATATTCATATTCGCCTGAATAGTTTAATGTCTATCACCATTTTGACAATTTTAGAGGGAACGGTCTATGATGATGACGTTTAGTTGCTTGTTTTTCTTCTTCTTAAAGCTCTGCCTCTACACCAAAATGGCCGATTTACCATGGATATAGATGTTGCTTAGAATTTTAGCAACGCTTATGGCTGTGCTAATACTCACAATTGTTGCTCAAATTAATTATAACTTTTACATATGTTGCTCAAATTAATTACAACGTTTACATGTGTTGCTTAAATGGTGTTCTAACGTTGCACTTATTAAATTAAAGTAACATTTAAATTAATTTATACAACCTTTATATAAATTGTAAAATATTTAATATGAAGAAAAATAAATGTATTATAGAATCTGAGTATATTTGTATTCTTGAAATTCCTGTATTGCAACATTCTGCACCTTTGCATTCGACCTCATGACTGATCTGTACAAGTCTAGCTAATTCAGGCTTTAAAAGGCCCAAAGATGAACAAGTATGAAATACCGATATTGAAAGAGGCATATGAACTAGATGATTTGTTCATTCTGTTTGTTCATGTTTTATTTTTGTTGCACGCCGACGGTGTTCAGTCTTCTCATGTTTATGGATCGTCCTCTCTGCGCTCTGAGAATCATCGGCAGGTACAAGTCTCGTCTCTTGTATCCGAAATCCATCGCGTTACTCGTTGCAGGGATTGTTTTTCTTTTGAGCCTTTAGGTGTGAGTTCTCTTAGGCGTGGGTAGTGCAAAATTTTGTATGCACTCTGGATGTAGGTATTGTTACCTTTGGGCAAATCGATGCGGGTTTTCCTATTCCGCTATATGATTTGGAAGATGCTTTTGCCTTATTTGTACTTGTAACTTGGAGGGTTATGCATTCTTTGATTCAGTACATCCCTGCGTTTTGCCGGCTGCTCAGTTTATGTGCGAAGTAAAGGAAAATTGTTGGAGATGCGAGAGTGTTTACTGTTGAGCGTTTTAATGCTACGTATAACGATTGTACGAGTTCTTTCGCTAGTTTTTGCGTTTCTCCCGAAGGTCGTGGGAAGAGAAAAATATTTGATCCTATATTTGAACCTGAATAGGTGAAATCGTTTCTTCACGACTTTTCTGACGTTGCGTGGCTCGATCAGCCTTTCGTTGTGTGCGGTCTTTGGATATATGGATTTGATGGATCTGTTCCTAGCGTTTCTCTGACCTTGAACACGCTTCTCTGCTTTCGGAAAAGAAATATAAGTGTCCCCGCTTATCTTGCAATGTTTGTCCGCACGCTTCCAGTACTGCATTCTTCCTTATCCTTTGGTGTCTGCGATTCAAGACGGTGATACTGATATAAATGATACTCTAGCTGGTTATGTTTTAATTTATAGGCAATTTCTAGCCTATGTATGTTCACATTTGAAACGTCGTCTTCTTCCCTCAAAATTTTCGAATAACTATAAATTATTTTCGTAAATTAAACTACCAACTAACTCTACATTAGATGAACTAATAAATCGGTAACACTAATTACAAGGGTTGTTTAGCCATTATACAAAATATGTTGTTAAGGGGCTCCAAGGATTATTACCAAATGTTTATATTTTGACATTATTGAGAAGTCCCTCTAGAATTTGAGCAGCCTCTAGATAATCTTTTTTCTTTTTGTATTCTCCAGCGAAACAACGATACAAAGTAAGAAGAATTGAATGATTGCGATTACTAGCTAGCATACGTCATGGGTGGAAGCACAGGTTGACTAAACTTGGTTGTAGTATTTTTTTTTTTTTGAAAATCTAACCAAGCTACCTTCTTAACCTTACCTGAAAGGTAAATTGTAAGTTTAGTCCACTACGATCGGTAATCTAGTCCACTAAGTCCACCATTTTTTTTTTAAGGATAACAATCATTCTACAAAGGAATTTAACAAGAAATTGGTCGGCAGCCTAGCTACAAGTTGAGCACCAACCCCTTTTTGACTGACCATGTTTATATGGTGACTTTTTGGTTAGAAACTAGTATAGTATGAGGTAAAAAAACAACATTAAACACTAGTGGAAATTGTATGTTTTAACACCGTTGTGATATGTAGTATAACACTGTTCTACTACCCACAACGTCTGTGTTATTAGGGTAGCTGATTATATGTGTTATTTTGAAACTACCCCTTAGAAGGGGTAGCTGTTAAACCACACACACAGTGGGTAGTTGTATTAGTGCCCACTTAAACCATAGTATCCATGGTTTTCAAAATTTTAAATTTTTTTGAAATAGATTCAGCTGCAATCAGAAGACTGAGCTTAAATTTGACTTAACCTGGAATGGAATTCTAATTACAAAGCAATGAAACTGGATTAATTCTAATAACCATTCTAATAAAATTCATTGTGTTGATTACAATATTCAGAACTCAATTGAAATTAAGATAATACAGAAAATATTTAAATTCTAAGTTCCTACCAATAGAATCCCTAACTGAATTCAATTCACTATAAATTCATACAAGTCATTCTGACTTTGCTAAAAATAAGTTTTAGACTTTAAATTGACCAAAATAATAAACCACCTGATGTTGAACTCTCCCACACTCATAATGGTGTACCTGCAGCAAAAGTCAGGTTTAAGCAACAATTAACAAAAACAAACTTGGACAATGATGCAATGAAATGAAAATACAGATAAAAAGTAAGGAACAATGGTGAGAGATGGCAGGAACATCACAATTAATAGGGAATAAAGGAGCAGGCCGAACCTAATAAAAGAAATAACTTAAACCATATGTAGCTTGTATGGACTTAGTGGACCTGTAAAGTTTCTCTTGATTTGTCATTGCAACTCGATCTCATCCATTTATGAAGACTGCAAAATAAGGAGACCAAGGAGCTCATCGCTGCAGCCATTTGCAATGAAGGTATGTTGTAGAGAATGTGAAAGCATCACACCAAGAAGAAAGAAGCCCTAAGCAATTTGTGGACAATTCCTTTCCTTGATTGCTTCTTAATAAACTGTCACAAAGAAATACAAGTTTTAATAAAAAACTTTGTAGCTACTGGATTAACATATACTTAGTCTAGTGATTGTGAAGTAAAGAAAATCATTTCTACTTCTTAGATGAATTTAATAGTACACATGAAAAGCCATTAAAACTAAAAAAAATAGATAATAGTACGAGCAAAACACATAAGACCGGAGCAAAACCAGTATTAACATCTAGTCATTTAATAAGACAGAAATGTCAATGACTAATTATGCAAAAGATGGGTGTACTACTAGACTTAAACAAGAATATTGGTTAAAATGGCATAACGTTCCTCATTAAATACAATGGTTTCCCCCAATGCATTTATATATCCCATAATATATAGCCATTTGTATTGCATGAACATGCCAATGAATATAAAAACCATTAGCCAAGAATGGCAGCAAAAGCTTAAAACAATATATGGAGTTATTTATAAAAGCCCGAACATCTTTTGTAGAAGTACAATCCCCATAACAAAGTGGAGTCACCTCCAATGGCACATAGACTTGAATAAGATAGGAACTACACTACAAGTATATTTTTCTTTTGAAAAGGATTTTATCCTAAATAGAATTTATTTATTTCACCACTATACATAAGTAGGGAGAAGGCCAAGGTGCCTGACGTACAAATCTTTGCAGCAAGATTGTGTTTCTCTATCATCACAAAAAGTCAGAACAAAAATATGTGAAGTAACCAGGGCCGTCGCTGAGCATATGCGAGCTAGGCGACGACCTAGGGCCCCCAAATCTTGGGGGGGGGGGGGGACTTTTTTCATATTGATATGTACATTTCATATTGACTTTTTCCTATTTTTCAATAGTAAAACTCGTTTCTATTATACCAAAGTATTGAGGTTCAGTTTTAGTCCAAGTTTTTGTATGTCGTATATTTATGAATGTGATTTCGTCAATTTGCCTAGGGCCCCCAGATAGTTTGATACGGCCCTGGAAGTAACAAATGTGTACCCTGATAAAAAGATAGCTATCGATTCCAGCACCACATGCCATTGCATGAGAATGGCAGGCACTTTTCTGAACACAAGCAACTCAAATTATGTCATATTTGATACTTCATAAAAGGAAAAAAAAAAGAACCACTTATCAAAAATAACGCATGAGACAAACCTGGAGCATGGCTTCCAGCTGGAGGAGCAGACCCTGCCACACAACAAGCATAGTGAAAGGAGCTAAAGAATGCTAAGTTACCGTAGGAACTCCTGACACCTGTGTTAGAGCATTGCTCGGTTGAACCCACTAATGTTGCTATCTCAAGTCAGTTGTCAAGTTTAGATGACAAAAACACAATCCTTGATAAGTTTATACTCTACAACTCGGACTAGGATAGTTTTAGGTATTCGAGACGAAGACCATTGAAGATGAAGACCGGAGCTTACATACTTGATAAATCATATCGTCCTCACTAAAGGTTAGAAAGGTTTTCCTTTCATGTTTCGTATTTACCATTCTATCATGAAAATAGTCTATGATGTTTATGTGATCTGATGGATTAAAGATTAGTTCTCTTAAGCTTATATGATCAATGCTCAAGTAGAATGTGGAATATTGAGTTAGTTCTTAGATTGTCTGAACAACACACGCGTTCAGCTTTTCTAATTGAACTTGAGCATTTTGTATATACGTGAACATGTACGCGTATATGAGAATTCAAGAGATTCCTGATCTCAACAAATTGCTCTATGTACGCGAATTAGTACGCGTACATATAAATCATGGAAAGAACCTATCAACAACATATGTTTTCTGTCATGTGACTATCTTTATGTGAGAGTTGTGGTTATCCCTTATCTTCCTGGCAGGGGTTGGCGTTATCACATTGGATACGCTTTCTTATGATGTTTGATTGGCACACGTGTACTCATGCGTTTGGGGTGTGAGGTAGACGTTGGTATTTATTATCTGTTGTGAGTGAGTGGGTAGTTATCAGATATTTGTTGAGATTGTGTTATTGGCTCAGCCATGGCTTCAACCCTAATTTCCATTTTCTGTAATTTACAATTCCAGTTTTATCTTTAAGAATTGCTCTTCAATTTCTTGTTATTTTCTTAATTTCATTCAATTCCGCTGTTACAAGTAGTAATTGGTAGTCATACCATTACAATTGGTATCAGATTCAGCTACATCCATGGGGGGTTTAACTGCTACTCGAACTGCAGTAGAGAAGGAAATGGAAAATCGTACTAAATTGTTGAAGATCGTACTAAGTCTCTGGAAGATAAACTAACTGGATTGAGTGAGTAGTTCGTCGGGTTTGGTGATAAGCTCGATAACTTTCTCAAGGATTCCAAAGAAACTGAGGATAGAAGAAGTTTGTCAAACTCAGAGTTTATGGAAGGAATCATGAAGAAGTATGCAATCGTTTTTGATGAAGCAGTTAAGGAAAACATTAATAAACTCGATGACAAGGCGAAGAATCATCAACTCAAGTTGGATGAAACAATTTTGAATAGCACCAAAGCATTACAGAAACAGATCAGTGATGCTCAAAAACTTTTTTCTCACCAGTCACCAGGTTCTCCGTCTACTTCTTACTCTGGTTTTTCACCTCCTGGTCATAATCCCTCACCTTATGTGTTGTCCACTAGAGATTTCAACTCCCTCCAACAAATGGTGAAAATAGAATTTTCGAGGCTTAATGGTGAAAATCCTCGCAGTTGGATTCAGAAATGTGAGAGATATTTTCAGCTACGTCAAATCGACGAACATCAGAAAGTGACATTTGCTTCTATTCACTTGGACGGCAAAGCAGATCAATGGTTCAATCATTTCCGTGTGGGTAAGGATCTTATGAACTGGAAATTTTTTTTCTGATAATATATGTATGCGATTTGAGAATCCGGCTCAGGATAATTTTATAGGAAATTTCAATAAATTGTGTCAATTAGATTCAATCGATGAATACTTTGAACAATTTGAAATTCTTAAATCCTTCATGCTTATGAGTAATCCTTCCTTGTCCGAGAATTATTTTGTTAAGAGTTTTATTAGTGGCTTGAAGGATGAAATCAGAATACAAGTATTAATGCACAATCCCACTACACTTGTTCATACTTATGCTTTGGCTAGAATGCAAGAAACTGTAGTTTTACAAAACAAGGCCAATAAACCAAGTGTTAATTTTCAAAATTCTTTCCAACCTCCAAGACCTCAATATGCTACTAAATTTGCCCCTCCGCCAATTATTACAAATTTTTCTCCTACATCTACAAGTAAGCAAATTCCTAACACATCAAAAACTAGCCCATCATTCTTTCCAGTTAAGAAAATTAGCCACGACCAGATGAATCTTAGAAGAGAAAAAGGTCTGTGTTATAATTGTGATGAGGTTTATGTTAGAGGACATGTGTGTAAGTAAAGAACTCTTTACATGGTTGTGGGGGAACTTATTGATTCAGATGACAATGCTGTGTCAGAAGAAACTTTACATGATGTACTGAACTCTCCAGTGGAGTCTGATATGGAGGTTTCTCTTCATGCTCTCACTGGTACAGTGTCAGCTGAAACATTAAGAATTCCTGGGCTTCTTAAGAAAAGAGCTATTTCAGTCCTCATTGATACTGGTAGCACACATAGTTTTCTTGACACTGATTTGGTTGTTTCTCTTCAGTGTACTATACAACCCACTCAACATTTACTGGTCACAGTTGCTAATGGTGCTAAAACTATCAGTACTGGGTTGTGTTGTCAGTTGACATGGAGTATGCAGGGTTATAATTTTTGTGAAGATATCAGATTACTACCTCTGGGAGGATGTGACATGGTGCTTGGTGCAGATTGGCTAAAGAAATTAGGTGACATTATGCTCAATTTATCTAAGTTGCTCATTTCTTTTCATTATAATGGCCAACATATTACTCTCACTGGTGCTTCTAGCAACCCCTCTCTGTTGTCTATGACAAGTGTTGCTGTTAAAGATTTCTTCAAAAAGCATACCCATGGCATTGTTGGCCAACTTTTTTCTGTATTTGTTTCACCACCACCTCAACCTATACCACCTATCATCTCTCAATTGCTGGATAATTTCTCTGATATTTTTACTGAGCCAAAATGCCTACCTCCTCAAAGGAGTCTTGATCACAAAATCATCTTGAAACCTAATTTTGAACCACCAAATATGAGACCATACAAATGCCCTTACATTCAAAAATCTGTCATAGAAAATTTAGACTCTGACATGCTTTCTACTGGTATTATTCAACCTAGCCATAGTCCTTTTGCTTCCCCTATTCTTCTAGTCAAGAAAAAGGACAATACATGGAGATTTTGTGTTGATTATAGAAGGTTGAATAACATCACAGTTAAGGATAAATTTCATATTCCCATTATTGATGAGTTGTTGGATGAGCTTCATTGAGCTCAATATTTTTCCAAACTGGATCTTAGGTCAGGTTACCACCAAATCAGAGTATTCACTCCAGACATTCCTAAAACTGCATTCAGGACTCATCAAGGTCACTATGAGTTCAGAGTTATGCCTTTTGGCCTTACTAATGCTCCTGCTATCTTTCATGCTTTAATGAATGAGATCTTTCAACCTTTTTTGAAGAAGTTTGTTTTGGTATTCTTTGAGGACATTTTGGTCTACAGTGCTAGCCTGTAAGCACATGTTATTCATTTGGAAGCTACTCTTAAGCTCATGCAACAACATCAGCTGTTTGCCAAAAAATCTAAGTGTTGCTTTGCACAACAGGAGTTGGAGTATTTGGGCCATATTATTACTGCTCAAGGGGTGGTGGATGACCCAGCTAAAATTGATTGCATGTTAAATTGGCCTGTTCCTAAGACAATCAAAGTACTAAGGGGGTTTTTGGGTCTCACTGGCTATTACAGGAAATTTGTAAAAAACTATGGAATGATAAGTAAACCTCTCACTGATCTTTTGAAGAAGAATGCTTTTGAGTGGTCTAATGCAGCAACATTGTCTTTTCACCAACTTAAGGAGGCTATGACTACAACACCAGTATTGGCATTACCTGATTTTTCACTCCCTTTTGTTATTGAAACTGATGCTTCTGGAACTGGAATTGGAGCTGTTTTAATGCAACAGAATAGGCCAATTGCTTTTTTTTCAGTAAGCCATTGGGGCACAAAGCTAGAAGCTTATCTACTTATGAAAGAGAGCTGATGGCCATTGTTCAATCAGTCACTAGATGGAGGAATTACTTACAGGGACACCACTTCATTATTAGAACTGACCATCAAAGTATCAAATATTTTCTGGAGCAGAAAATTACTACTGGTCTTCAGCAGAAATGGTTAATTAAACTCTTAGGATTTGATTATGAGATCAGTTACAAGAAAGGAGTAGAAAACAAGGTTGCTGATGCTCTTTCCAGAATTGATCATCCTACAAGGTCATGTAGCCAAATTGCTATTTCTAGTCCTTCTTGGACTCAAGATATTATTGATAGCTACACTGAAGATCAGACTGCACACCAACTCATTACTCAATTTCCAGTTAAGGATGATGTTGTTCCTCATTTTTCTTATCAGCATGGAATCCTTAGATACAAGAATATAATCTTTGTGGGCAATACTGCTAACATCAGACACCACATCATGCAGTCCATTCATTCTTCAGCTCTTGGGGGACATTCTGGTATTCAAGCTTCTTATGTCAAAGCTAAGAGTTACTTTTATTGGCCTGGAATGAAGAAAGATATCACCATGTTTGTGGCAGGATGTGATGTGTGTCAGAGAAATAAAAGGGAATTATCACATCCTGCAGGGTTATTACAACCTTTATCTATTCCTGACCATCCTTGGCAACATATATCTATGGATTTCATTGAAGGATTACCCATGAGTGACAGGAAATCCATTGTTTTGGTGGTGGTGGATCGCCTGACTAAATATGCTCACTTCATCAGCATGCATCATCCTTACACAGCTGCATCTGTAGCCACATAGTTCATCAGTCACATCTTCAAATTACATGGACTGCCAGCTTCTATCATTTCTGACAGAGACAGGGTATTTACTAGTCTCTTTTGGCAGGATCTTTTTAAGACTTTGGGCACAGAATTGAAGCTTAGCACTGCTTACCACCCCCAAACTGATGGACAGACGGAGAGGGTTAATGCTTGCTTGGAAACTTATCTCAGATGTACTATTGGTCATAAACCTAAGCAGTGGGTTAAGTGGTTGCCTTTAGCTAAGTGGTGGTACAACAATAACTACCACACTAGCCTAAAAATGACACCTTTTAAAGCCTTATATGGTTATGCTCCACCTCATATGGCTTTCCCATGCACTTCTACTTCTACTGTTGCTGCAGTTGAAGAATACATTCAACACAGAGATGAGATGCTGGATATTTTGAAGGAAAACTTACAGAAGGCTCAGGAAAGAATGAAGTGGTTTGCTGATGGGAAAAGAACTGACAGACACTTTGAAGTGGGTGATCTGGTTTATTTGAAACTCCAACCATACAGGCAAGCTTCTGTCTCATTGAGAAAAACTTTAAGTTATCTGCTAGATATTATGGTCCTTTTCCTGTTATTCAGAAAGTTGGGTCTGTGGCATACAAGTTGGAACTTCCTCCTTCAGCTAGAATCCATCAAGTTTTCCATGTTTCCCAGTTGAAGAAGAATATTGGCAGTGATCATGTTCCTTCACCAACTTTACCCATTGTAGACCATGCAGGGCAAATTATTGTGAAAACTGATAAGGTAATTGCTACCAGAGTTATTGAGAGGAATGGTCTGCCAGTTGATCAGATCTTGGTACAATGGTCTAATTCATCTCCTGAAAATGCTACTTGGGAGGATACTCTGCACATTAGAGCTCACTTCAGAGATTTTCTTCC
>JAJJMA010105305.1:0-12992 GCA_023529015.1 Papaver nudicaule | reverse complement strand
CCTGAGTAATAGAGACATATGAATGTCTAAAATAATATAAGTCATAGCCATGAGCCATGACTAAGAAATGTAGCACTGATTATAGAAGCAAGTCTATAATCAGGAAAACATGCGAGTGATGCTAACACAGCGTAGCCACAATTAAGAATGCATAAGCATTGCCAATTCAAGGCCTAAAGATAGGACACATGAATGATAATAAGCTATGTTGCATAGCATAATAATCTTATTAGAAAGTTAGATATAGGATGTATAAGGATGAACCATAACATTACGTCATATCCAGATTTCTGGACAGTTTACACCTCACTTACTCCAAAAGTCGCCCATCCCAGCCTATATTCGCTAAAATTACAAAATTTTAGTATGTTATGGGGAACTCGCAGATGAGCAACTTTCATGAAGGAAGTTTCTCCTGATTCTTCATGGATTAGACCGTATAAATCGTTCTTTGAGGTAATTCGTAATCTGCCAGATTTTCGAATTTGATTAGGAAACTAGAATATCATGGATTCAATAAGTGGGATTCTCAAGCTATGGCGTGTGATAAAAGTGGGGTCTACAAGGATTGCAAGCGTATGCGAGCAAGCCTCGTATGAGCAAGACTTGTATACGAGCAAGCCTCATAAGAGCAGACTTGTATGCGAGCAAGCCTCGTAAGTGAGCAAGCCTTGTATACAAGCAAGGCTCGTATGTGAGCAAGCCTTGTATTCAAGCAATCTTCGATAGAGCAAGCCTTGTATACAAGCAAGGCTCGTATGTGAGCAAGGATGGGGACGAGAAAGGCTCATACATGAGTGGGGATGGGGACGAGCAAGGCTCGTACATGAGCAAGGATGGGGACGAGCAAGGCTAGGGACGTGAGTAAGGATGGGGACGAGCAAGGCTCGTACATGAGTGAGGATGGGGACGAGCAAGGCTAGGATGCAAGCCAGGCTAGTGTGCAAGAAAGGCTAGGATGCGTGTGGGATGGGATGCGTATAGGCCAGTGGCCATAGCGACCAATTCTCTCATCCCTATCATAAATAAATTCATACCTCGCCTTGAGCTATCCACCTGACGACGCCAAGATGCCAGAAATTGGTGCAAAATTACTCTTGCGACCTCCTCGCCAAAAACCACCATCAACAGGGCCGTGACATGAATCACGGCTAAGGCCAAAGTGTGGGGCCGTGGCATGAGCCACGGCCAAGGTCAAGCAGGGACGCGAGATGGGATGGGATGACCGTGTGGGCCATCCACATATGCTAGCGTGATCAAGGTAGGTAAGCAAGGTCGTGAGATAGGATGGGATGGTCGTGTGGGTCATCCACATATGCTAGCGTGAGCAAGGTAAGTGCATAACCAAAGGATGCGTGAACTAGGGCAAGTGCATAAGCTAGGAAGACGCGTGAGCATAGGCTAGGTTGCATGCATTGGCAAGGTCGCATGCATAGGCAAGGATGCATGCATAAGCAAGGATGTATGCGCGTAGGCTAGGGATATGGACCATGGTACTAGGATATGGTCGTGAAAGATTAAAATATGGCTATGGTGACCAAGTTTCTTATCCCTACTGTAAAATAAATTCATACCTTGCCTCGAGCCATTCCAAGATGCCAAAATTTGATGTAAAATTACTCTTGCAACCTCCTCGCCAAAAACCACCATCAACACCCCTATGACAATGCCGTAGATAATTTTCGTAGTAGATAGAAAGATTTTACTCCCCCTTACTACAAGATTTCTCCCCCTTTTTGTCATAAAATAGACAAAAAAACAAGAAAAATAGGAATCCTCATAAAACAACAATAATCAATGTAGACAAAGGTAAACATACCTGAAACGAGAGATAAAAAGATGCAATTCTCTCGTAAAATTCCACAGCCGTACACCCCAAAAAGATATTACCATGAAGCACAAGTTAAAAAAACTCCCCCCCATTAAGTGTCATTCCATAACAACGCGACGACCTTCCCAAGCAAGGATTCGGAATAAATTCTTGGGTGAAGTACAATTTCACAAGTAAAATTGTAATTATGTTTTTCTTTCCTAGCCAGTTACGGTCAAATAGGAATTCAAGGTTTAATCTTCCTACTTTCTCAGAGAGTTTCGGTCAACCATCGCCTTTAGAGAAAACATTAGGTTACCCCTTCCTAGTAGTTGTAAGACTAAGAATTAAAGGTACACCATTTAATCCAACGGAGTTCAACATTGTATCCTACGAGGTTCCTTTTTATCAAAATCGTCTCCCCTTAGCCATAAGAGTCAGAAGCATGGATTTTGATAGTACTTCATGAACTGCTTTACCCGAACGGGTGGTATGGCTAAAAAAGCAAGTTCACGATTTATGCAATACATTCATATAGATAATCAATTAAGATCAAGAATTGCAATCATCAATTAAGATTTTAATTTAATAACCTCTATTAATTGATGAAAACTAGGTAATGCATTCAAGCAAATCACTCATAAAATCTAAAGCCAAGATGGCTTAGGCAAGAATGCCTCTTATTCTAAACAAAGATTTTTTTCTTCATCTAGATAATGCAATAAAAAAATAGATTATTCTTCAGTTACCTCCTTCTCTGGTTCTTCATAGGTAGTCCAGTCTTGTTCAATAGCAGCTACTCTTGAGGTGAGATCAGTGATGAGTTTGGTGAGTTGGTTAAGCTCCTTGCTTAAACTTTGAACGTATTCAAGAACAACGTCAAGTTTCATATCAGATGCCTTCCTCTGTTCTTCAGAAACACATGGAATTGAGCATTGAGCAGACAATGCTTGAGTCATACCAGATTCACTGTCTGAAGATTCAATTCGAATTTTTTTACAGGAAGAAAGAACAACGGTCCATATATTGTCATTCATCTTGCAGTTTCAGTACTATGGAGAGAAGAATTCCTTATTTTAGACTGATTGAATAACCTTTCCTACTCTTCCTTTTATAAGGTTCAGACACAGAGTTTAGGATTTTAAAGGGATATGATTTCGTTCATGAGAAGTCGCGAACGTCCTTTAAACAACAGTTTTTATTGAGGTAAAAAGACAATTTAAGCTCAGTGTGACCACAATGGTTCATCTCATAAAACAATTTTTTACCCCGAATAATAAGTTTAAAAATGTCAACAATATGATTTTAAGAGCATATATTCTTTTGGATTGTTCATAGAGGTTCCCATGGATCATGTTCTCGACTCTTGCCTTAGGAGCCAGAGACAGGGAGAATTCTAGAAGTAGCACAAAATATGTTGACATACACATCGAGTCATTACATTTTGGACTCTTAATTGTGATGTGATAGCACCATTTGATTACAAAATTTTGCTTCGGCTCACTGCAATTTCAGGAGGCGTAAGATGGGTGATGTAAGACAATTATGATGACAACATTGGTGACATAAACCATTAGGACAAAGGATCACATAATCCTTTGAGTGTGGACACATCTCTTTTGGAGATCATTGCTCAACAATTATAAGAGATGATAGATTATTGTCTTATTTAGATGATAGGTAAATATTTGTTTATGCATGATCTTAAAAACTTTTAAACAGAATCCTATTTTAGACCTTTTCTTGCTACAAGGATTACCAATAGCGAGAGTCCTGTCTCTTATTGAGAAGGGGACAGCAGGGTCCGGTCTATAGGACTTCGTGAACTCCTCTTATTTCTTTTAGATGAGAGGTCCACGAGATGCTAGTGGAGGACATACCTGGATGATCATTCTTTTGAATCATGTCTGATAGATTCGTCTCCATGAAATGAATAATTTTTCTGCAATTTGAAAGAGACTTGTTAATATTTTTCTGAAGATCAGAATTAATAGGCTTATTATCTTTAATGACCTGTTTGACATGCCTTTTCTCAACCCATTTCTTTACAGTCTTAGGGGAGGCGGGCTTTTTAACATAAGAAATAGTTGTAGGTCGATATCCAAGATCACGAGGAGGTCTCATGTGAGACAACTTCTTTAGAATTTCTACAATTTATTCACGTATTCACTCTCAAAGAAAGCTTCTTTTGAAGTAGACAAACTATCTAATATGTTCCTGAGTATTAAGTTATCTTCTCTCAACTGTTGAGTTTCAATGTTATGAAGATACATTATACTAGAAAGAGAGTGTCTTTCAAAGTTCTGAATACGAGACTCAAGGTTTGACAATTCAAGCATGAGTTGTTTCCTGTCTGTTTTATGTTCATGCAGTCTGCAATATTTCTGGAGGTTACGCCAACTTGTAACACATGAAATAACGGGCAAACAAGCTTGGAATTCCGATTTTCTTTTTCGAGGTGAAGTCTACAGATGTCTTTTTTCTAATTTGAGATCAACCATCAAAATCCAATGTCAGATGAAGATTTTATGGCCATTCTCGTGCCATGACTCAAAACAGGAAAATCTGACGTGATTTTTACTTTTCTACTAAAAGTAAAAATATAGCAAAGGGAATGAAATCTTACCGTTGCTCAATCCTTGGAAAATGGATTGGGGACTTGATTAGCACTTGAAGGAGTCGCCATGGAGCTATTGCTAGCTGGGGTGAATGATGACCCACCTGGAAGATGACTAACACCGAAAGATATGGTTCCAGTATTGGTCTCTTGTGTTGCGGAGCTGACAGACTTCTGATTAGGCGACGGATTTAGCTGCACAAAAGATTCATCGATAAGATATCAAATTATTGCAAATCAAGCTTGCGCAGATGCTCTAAAGTACAAGGTAATTACCAGCTCATCCCTATCTCCTATCATACGCTTCAGAGTAGGATATTTAAGCAGGGAATATGGTTTCAAGTCATCTCTAGATTACCCCTTAACTTGTATTCCCGTCGTCTATAAAAAGCCTGCCGTGCCTCATATGTAAACCAAGTAATTCATTAATGAGAAAACAAGACTAGACTCTTTCTCTCTAAACAATCTCTCTATTTACTTTACTATTAGAATGGTTAGTTGAAGCAAATTGTTAATACCACATTATCGATTAAGTAGATTCAATCACTAGGAGAAGATTAGTAGATCAAAGCAAAGTCTAATTATCTCTTAGATCACCGGATTTATACCGGATAATAATTGGTGAAGGTATGATTTAAACCTAATTTCGTATCTTCATCACCGTAGTCAAGAATGAGAACAACGAATTGATCCCCACTCGGCAGACCACCGGGTGCTAGTATGTATTGACTATAGGAAACTGAACATGGTCACGAGGAAAGATCATTTTCCTCTCCCATTCATTGATCAGATGCTTGAGAGGTTAGCCGGTCATAGTCATAGACTGTTTCTTAGATGGTTACTCCGGTTACAACTAAATCCCCATAGCTCCTGAAGACCAAGAGAAAAATACTTTCACCTGTCCCTTTGGTACATTTGCTTATAGACGTATGCCTTTTGGGTTGTGTAATGCACCCGCTACTTTTAAGCGTTGTATGTTGAGCATATTTTCTGACATGGTTGAACGATTTATTGAAGTCTTTATGGATGATTTTTCTGTTTTTGGTTCCTCTTTTGATGAGTGTCTCCAACATCTAACTCTTGTTTTAGTAAGATGAAGGGAGAAGAATTTGGTCTTGAATTGGGAGAAGTGCAACTTTATGGTACAATCAGGTATTGTATTGGGACACATTGTCTCGTCCAAGGGAATAGAAGTTAATAAACCCAAGGTTGATTTAATTTCTAATTTGAAACCTCCACGTAGTGTTAAAGAAGTTAGGTCGTTCTTGGGCCATGCAGGATTTTATCGACGTTTCATTAAGAATTTTAGTAAAATTTCACGTCCCTTATGCAATTTGCTAGCTAAGGACACCACTCTTATCTTTGATGACACTTGTATTGCAGCTTTTGAGAAGCTGAAATCTTTGTTAACTACTGCCCCTGTGATGCTACCGCCGAATTGGATTCTTCCATTTGAGATTATGTGTGACGCCTCCGATTATGCGGTTGGAGCTGTTTTAGGTCAGCGTAGGGATAGAGCTCCTTATGTGATTTACTATGCTAGTAAGACCTTGAATGATGCACAATTGAACTACACCACTACTGAAAAAGAACTTTTGTCGATTGTATTTGTTGTAGAAAAGTTTAGACCTTACTTATTAGGGTCTAAGATCATCATATGCTATGATCATGCTGCATTAAAGTACCTTCTCTCAAAGAAGGATGCTAAACCTAGATTAATTAGATGGATTTTATTGCTACAGGAATTTGATTTAGATATTCGGGATATGAAGGGTTCCGAAAATGTAGTAGCAGATCACCTTTCGATGATTATTTTAGAGTGTTCTAATGATGTTTCTCCGTTGCGTGGAACATTCCCTGATGAACACTTGTTTGCTGTCTCTAGTTTGCCTTGGTATGCTTATATTGTTAATTATCTTGCAATTGGTGAATTACCTTCATATTGGTCGAAACACGATAGGTCCAAGTTTTTAGCAGAGGTTAGACATTTCTTTTGGGATGATCCATATCTATTTAAGTATTGTCCTGATCAGATTATTCGCAGGTGTATCCCTGGTGATGAGATTATGAGTGTGATAATTTTTTGTCATTCTTATGCATGTGGAGGTGTAGATGGTGAAAAATGGAAGAGGGAAAAAAATGTAAAACGACTCTCTGATTATGCCTTAACTAAAGGCAATTTCCTACTCAGGCACACCTCTATAGCTCAGGATACAACCAATTCTACGAGCTGAGTATGCTCTCTATGAGTTCTCTCTTATAACTCCCGGTGGAGAGGATGATATCATGGCGCAGTACCGATAACCCCACCAACACGTAAACCCATCAATTTACTTCATGTCGACATCACCTCGAATTCTTTGATATCAGAACTAAATTGCTCAATGGTATGTGGTGGATAGTTAACAGAGATGCATCCTCACAGATTTCCTCTTAAGTATGACTTGAAACCCGAGTCTCAATAAAAACCTCAGAAACATCGCAGCTCCAGGCCTGTCCAGAGCTCTCTGAGAAGCACACAACAGCCTAAACACACTTAGGCAGACCACACTCTAAACACATAATGGTCTGATATACCATGGATAAGCACGCCATGATTTAAAGCACGCTATGGCACAAGCGCATGAATACGCCATAGCGCAAGCGCACGAATACGCCATAGCCAAAGTGCCATGGCCTGAATACGAAAAGATTAACCTTGGTCAAGCACCAAGGCCCAGCTCCTCGGCATGGCGCCATAAACCATGGCGCCACAACAAAGCTGGCCTTGGCCAATGGCCAAGGCCGTGGTCTCCCAGACCATGGCGCCATAGCCTTGGCCACTGGCCAAGGTCGTAGTTCCAATACTATGGCGCTATGATGCATGGCGCCACGAATCCGACCTTGGCCCAAGGCCAAGGTCGTTGCTGCTATCCATGGCGCCATGAGTTCCTGGCCTTGGCCAATGGCCAAGGCTGATGCTACACGTCCATTATGCGTGTCTCTAAAGTGCCACACTCACGTTGGCCACAGAGTCATAGTCACACGACGATGTTCAAACTCAACACAACCATGCAACTTGGATGATGGTACCCTTATAGGTGATACCATGATGGTGTCGAAAGCATTTCAGATCATTCAGGAAGAAGGCATGAGAATGGGGCTTGAACTTAACATCCAAAAGACAGAGATTTTCTGGCCAACTCAAGATGTTAGAAGCACACAGCACGGTGTATTCCCAGTGGGTATTGGGAGGCCTGAAATAGGGGTAAAATTGCTTGGGGATCCGATTAGTATGGATGCACAATACTGCAGGCAGTTGGTTTTGGACAGAGTACACAAAACAACAGGCTTAATGGATGTTGTTCATCGTCTTGAAGATCCCAAAAGTGAGTTACTCTTGCTGCGCAATTGCACTGGTGTGTCCAGGCTATATTTCACTATGAGAACCACTCCTCCACCTTTCGTGCAGCATGCTCAAGAAGTATACGACAATCATCTGTCCACCTATATGAGGCATCTGGTGACCGGTGATGGTCCAGGTTATGGGGCATTACAGCATCGTCTGGCAACCTTACCAATCAAGCATGGTGGACTTGGCATTTACTCTATGAAGGATACTGCTCAATACTGTTACCTTGCGTCTTGCTTACAGACCCATACTCTACAAGAGGCCATACTTCGCGTTTCCGGTGTCCAGGCACTAGGTCAGTTCTTCCATCAAGCTCTTGAATCCTTCAAACAAGTCAGCGACATTGATTCATGAGTTAGTTTTACTGAACCAGCCCCCCATCCAATAAGTTCTCTGGCGGTACAGTACTTTACTGCTGTAATGAAGACCATGCACACTGATTACAACATGTCTAGAAGGGATTTGGTTTTGTGGTAGTGTAATAAACTTGCTCATGCTCAGGATTATTTATTAGCTATACCTGCAGAGGGTTTAGGTCAGACTATTGGACCAAGACACTTTAATGCCATCCTAGGCTATAGGTTAGGCATTCCACTTTTCAGAGAAGGTAGCTTGTGTTCATGTTGCGGCAAACCTATGGACCAATATGGGGATCACGTTATTCACTGCTCCAATGAGGTAGGGCTCAGTTTCAGGCACAATCTAGTCCGAGACACCTTCGCGGACATTTGTTTTAGGGCAGGGGTGCAAACTAAGAAAGAGGCTTCTTTGTGATTTCTTACGCAAGATGGTGGAGGGTCCAGACCGGCAGACATCTTGGTTTACAACTGGGAGAACGGACGAGATACCTGCCTAGATGTCACGGGTATTTCACCATTCGCCAGGGGGGGTGTGCAAGCCTTTACTCCTGGGAAGGCCTTGTCCAAACCTATTCAGATGCAGCGCAGTAAGTACCTTGATGTCTGTCGAGCTAACGGTTATAATTTTGGCACTCTAGCGTTCACTACCTTAGGAGAATTGGGTGATGAAACAGTGGATTTTTTGAAATGACTGAAGAACATCATAATTAGGCGTGATGTAAGTGCTAATGTAGGAAATTTTATTTTTATTAGAATAGGCATCGCTATTCAAAAAGGAGTTGCATCGCAGCTTGTTGCGCGACTTCCTACTTGTACTATGTAAAACTCCGTAATTGCTTATTTCAAATAAAATGCGTATTTTATAAAAATATAATAATTATAATTGTTTATTTCAACAAGCTGGGTTGGGACCCAGCTTGTTGCTCGGCTCCCCTCTGGCACTGTGTAAAACTCTAATTTGTTTGTGTTCTAATAAAGTGCCTTTTTATTATAAAAGAAAAACTTAAATAATAACAATAAAACTTTTTACAACTTAAGTGATTAATTGAACTTATATGGAAACGGATTTAGATTAAACACAGTACTAAGGCGGTCATCATCATTGGTTAGAGGCCTCCCAAATTGCCACATACCAGAGATAATGATCGGAGAATCAATTTGATCCTCAACAACGTCTTCATCATAAAATTCGAAACCTAAACTACGCCAAGGAAATCTAGATTCAATATAATAAAAACCGGAGTCTTTACTGAGTTTAATAATATATCGCTTGCAAAGGGGGTGAGAACCAACTCTTAAATCAGATGAACAAGAAGAATTATGATTAATAATCCTGGCCATAAACCTATAAAATTGAGAATTCTTCTGGCCAGGAGAGCAACCTTTCAGATCTAAAAATTCAAGAGTTATAGATGGAATAAGAATCAAGAAACCATTAGTAAGATGAGATTCAGAGAGTAAAAGATCGTCGGTGTTCTAACTGGAATGGTCAGTGTGCCTGATTTAGGTCGGCGGTGTTCTAACTTGACCTCTCGTACTCACATCATACATCCCACACACACACACCACATATCTGTCTATTTATCGATCTACCCTCTTTATTGTTTTGACCCCAAAACAGTGCCAAGAGAACTCGTCTTTTGATCCTTAAAGAACAATATGTACCACATCATCGATTATTAAATTGATAAAACTGGTAAATACGAAACCAAGGAAAACCTTTCTAACTTTTTGACGAGAGGACAATAAATATTAAGTGTGTACGCTCCGGTGTTCAATCTTCAAATGGTATTCGTCTCAAATACCTAAACTATATATCCTAGTCCGAATTGATATTGTAGTCTTAATCAAGGATTGTGTTTTGGCAATTCGACAACTGACTTGACATACCAACGCCAGTGAGTTCAACCAAGCAATGCTCTAACAGATACAAGAACAGGTGACAAAAACAAATTCGCATCCCGTTCTATTTAACTTTTTAAGTAAAGTCTAACTTTAGATGTGAATTTGCAATTACTTTCCCATGTTGTTGCACATAATTGTCCTAGCATATGTGAAGACTTAAGGCTAAGATGTTTTGAATTTTATGTTTGGTTTGCGGTACCACATTCTCTAGGTTTAACTATCACAACAGTCATTTGGGAGAGGGAAAGCTGTAAAAGCAGCTTGGAAGCCATTGCGACGAGTGTGAAACATGATATGTGGATGTAGAAATAGGTAACAAAAAAAAAGAATTCACATCCCGTTCTATTTAAGTATTAAGTAAATTCTAAATTTAGATGTGAATTGCAGTTACTTTCCTATTATGTTGTATATAATTACCTTAGCATTAGTGAAGACTTAAGGCTAAGATGTGTTGACTTATATGTTTTGTTGTGCAGTACCACATTTTGTGGGTTTAATTATCACAAAAGTCATTTGAGAGAAGAAAAGCTACAAAAAAAAAGCTTGGAAGTTATGCCAACGGGTGCGAAACGACTCGCTTACAGGTAATGGTCCACCATCCGACGAAGATATGCATGATAATAGTCTACCATCCGGAAAAAATTGCATGTTGTTAAGCCAGGTAAAACATTATGATTTCATTCTCTTAGATAGTATAGTTTCTACAAAAACAATAGGTTCTTACAAAAACTTATGTTATTCAAGTTATGCATTCAGTTTTCTCTATTTTTCATTGAATTGATAGTGTACATAGTATTCATTGGGGCGGTTTTAATGATGAACAATGTGATTAATGGTGCTTGATATTACGTATGTGTCTTCTTACGAATTCATTTATTTGTATCAATTTAATTGAGGGTTGCATGTTTATGTATCTGAAAGTGTGTAAACGTACGATCAGGTATACTCTATTTTCTTCTGTGAGTATTCATTAGGATGATTGATTGATATGGTCGACACCAAACTTTTGCGAGGGATACCAACCCATTGGTCCCATGGTCAGTATTACGTCCCTAATAAAGCAGTAAAAAAATGCTTTCTAATTTCGTGCATCAAGTGGGGGATCAACTATTCTTTTCTTCCTATCCCTATGGATCATTTTGTTAGAGCATTGCTCGGTTGAACCCATTGGCGTTGGTATGTCAAGTCACTTTAATTTCCAAAACACAATCCTTGATTAAGTCTACAATATCACTTGGATTATGATAATTTAGGTATTCGAGACAAAGACTGTAACGACCCATCCCTCCACCGATACTGTCCCCACTAAGACACTACGGTCATCCGGCAGTGTGGGGTTTTCAACGGGCACCGCTGCGGTCATCCGGCAGCAACTTCGCGGGAGGTCACCCATCCCTAGGCTACTCCCGCCCGAGCACGCTTAACTGCAGAGATTTTTCCAACTACTGAGTTAATTATGCTTGAAAAGGCCTCAGTGTTATGAAAGGATAAATTATTACTTATATTCCATTGTTCGGCCAACCACCGCCGAATCGGGGTATTACCACCACCTTAAATTGGAGCCGTCCTCGGCTCTGGAATATATTTTCAAGCCTCAGACCTCCGACGTCCCCTGCCCCTCATGAGACGAGCTACCTGGCACACAACCCGCGCAGCGTACTCTCCCACCCTCGACAACTGAACCGTCGTCGGCTCTGATACCATCTGTAACGACCCGTCCTCCACCGATATTGTCCCCACTTAGCCACTGCGGTCATCCGGCATCAACTTCCCGGGGGGTCACCCATCCCTAGGCTACTCCCGCCCGAGCACGCTAAATTGCAGAGTTTTTTCCAACTACTGAGTTAATAATGCTTGAAAAGGCCTCAGTGTTATGAAAGGATAAATTATTACTTGAATTCCATTGTTCGACCAACCACCGCCGAATCGGGGTATTACAATGGAATTACAATACCATCACCTTAAATTGGAGCCGTCCCCGGCTCCAGAATATATTTTTAAACCCTAGACCTCCGACGTCCCCTGCCTCTCATAAGATGAGCTACCTGGCACACAACCCGCCCAGCGTACTCTCACCCTCGACAAGTGAACTGTCGTCGGCTGTGATACCATCTGTAACGACCCGTCCCTCCACCGATACTGTTCCCACTTAGCCACTGCGGTCATCCAGCAGTGTGAGGTTTTCAACGGGCACCGCTGCGGTCATCCAGCAACAATTTTCCGGGAGGTCACACATCCCTAGGCTACTCCAGCCCGAGCACGCTTAACTGCAGAGTTTTTTTCCAACCATGCCCCTCATGAGATGAGTTAATAATTATGCTTGAAAAGGCCTCGGTGTTATGAAAGGATAAATTATTACTTATATTCCATTGTTCGGCCAACCACCGCCGAATCGGGGTATTACAAAGACCATTTGAAGATTGAAGACCGGAGCTTACACACTTGATATTTTGTCGTCCTCTCGTCAAAAGGTTAGAAAACTTTTCTTTGGTTTCGTATTTACCAACTCTATCAATTTAAACAGTCGATGATATTGTATATTGTGATCTCGAATGATCCAAGACTAGTTATCTTGGCACATAGGTTTTATCCATAGTGAAAAATGTTTAGAATTAAGTGGGAATATCGTTAGTTCTTGAATTTACACCTGAACAGCCAACACGTTCATATAGCTGACAGGAAACCTCTTGAACTCGAGTGATTGTCATGAACGCGTTTATATGTAGCTCAGAAAACTCCTGAACTCGACTGTCACTTCGTGTTCATATCATGCCCAAGTATAACTTCTTTTTTTAGGTTTTTGGTCTTTTGAATGGGTTTCCGAACACGTTCATATTAAGTCCCATGACTCCCATGGAACTCTTGTCCACCATAGTCTTTCACGTTCACGTATATTCACACAACCATATT
>JAJJMA010105301.1:0-10578 GCA_023529015.1 Papaver nudicaule | reverse complement strand
ATTTTGGGCTGCAAAAACTGGATTTAATTCAGCTTCATTCAAATTTTTGATTTCCTCTCGCCCCTAATGAAAAAGTGCTCGCCCTCAAAATAGCCAGGATTACTAGTGTTGTGCTTTGAGCAATGCAACTGATTTAAATGTTTTTACTTGTCATTTTCTGTGGCAAGCAAACTGATTTACATTACATTCTTATAGTAATGTATAAATGATATGTCTTGACAATGCCTCTTGGCGAACCAACCGCAATCCTCTCGGTACGCTCAAATGTGGCGCACGGTGCCACTTTAGACCACCGTAAGCAGCTATAGACATAGAATGGACTATGAGAAAGTCGGTCACCTTTTTATACAAAACCTTGGTATGATATCACTCGCATTGATGATTTACCACTGCATCCACTAGGTAGCTAGCCAATATCTATTAGATATGCTTTACTTTTTAGTACTACTACTAGTAGCAGATATGATTTACTAATTTTTATGCTTTGCAGGGAAGGAGAGCTATAGGACAAATTCAAATATCTGCAAAAACTTAGCCATGACCAGCTTGCCAGCCGAATGACAAGTGCTTTGTCAGAATGCCTGAACCAACATTTCAGTGCAACAAATTCATCGAATGTAATTCTTGTCGTCATGGTTATAAACTATCAACCAAGACGACTTTTGTATAATCGTCATGATATATATGTAACAATGACGATTTTTGTATATTCGTCATGGTTGTATTTTGAACAATGACGATTTTAGTATATATTCGTCATGGTCGTATTTTGTTGAATTGGTCGTCATGCTTGTGTTATGAACAATGACGATTTTTGTATACTCGTCGTGGTTTTATTTTGAATCATAACAATTTTTGTATATTCGTAATTGTTGTCGTGTAACATTGTCGTGACGATTTTTTCTCAAAACCATAACGACTAATATCATTTTTGGGGCAGAGACCGTTTATTTTTACTAAAAAATCGTCATGGTTTGGAGCAAAATCGATGACGACTTGAAAGTTGCAACCTACACGAAAATTGTAATGATAAGTCGTCAAAGTTTTGAGGAAAACTATGACGATTTTTCATCACAATACTAGTTTTACACACAGAGTCGTCATGGACGACTCTTAAACCATGACGAATTTTCATAATAGTCGTCAGTGGTGGAATTTTAAGTGGTGGTGGTAATAATAGAGGGGGTGGTGTTTAGCGGAATTAGAGTTTGTGATGGTGAAAATGAAGGTGGTGGTGTTGTGTGGTGGTGGCGGCGGTGGTGGAATTTGAGGTGGTGGTGGTTAGCGGAATTAGAGTTTGTGATGGTGAAAATGAAGGTGGTGGTGGTGGCGGCGGCGGTAGTGGTGAAATTGGATGCGGTCGTGGTGATAATGGAGGTGGGGGTGGTGACAATGGCCAACTATATAATCCCAATATAAATGGCTAATTAATAATCTAGCATTTTTTATTATTTATAAATTAACTTGCTAATCCTAATCATTACCTCTAATCCTAATTATGGTGGATATGGGGTTCTGTGATTACCAACTGAACATCCCTATTTTAGCATTTAGTGCTCGCTCCTTCTCGCCCCTACTAAAAAAAAATCTCGCCATCAAAATAGCCAGCCTAGTAATGCCTATGTGTAAGAAAAAAACATGCCATTTATGAATATTAGAATCATCACCCGTCAATCGTCATCAAGAACTAGTATAGTTCATGATCAATTGAAATCTTACGGTGATTAAGAAATAGCCCGTCCCTTAGCATCTTCCATTATTGTCCAAACACAATCACAACCGTTTATAATAAATCCTCCGGTCAGAAATTAAGGTGAGCCATAAAATGCGTTTGAACCGTTTAAATCAGATAGTGATAATAAATCAACGGTCCTAATCTAACTCTTCATTTTACAGGCAGATCTTTAAGCCTTATAAAGAAGAATAGGTTGTCCTCTGTTTCCTCTTCCTCATTTGCGCAGCAGTCGAAAAAGTAAATCCAAAAAACAAAACCAACCACACATCTCTTTCTCATGTTCTTCTTCATAATCCATCACCAATGGAAACAAAAACATCACATACATAGCCATCAACAACGATAATTTTCTGTCAAAATGATATTTCCTCTCAGAAATTTAAGATTTTTTAAAAAACATGTTACCACCTTTTTTTTATTTCGTTCTTTATCTGGGAACTCTTTGTATGTAAATAGTTGGTTTCTTCCTAGCTCCTCGTTTTGGTTCTATCTGCTATGTTGATGTCTTTTTATGCTGAATTAGTGGTGAACAAGATCTAGCACCATAAAATGTTTCCATTTGTTACATATCTGGGTTTTATTTAAATTTTTCATTTAAGTAAAGATTTACCTTTTGTTATTTATTAACAAAAAGAATGCTTTCACTTTGTATGTAAAGAAAATTGTTTAATGAGCAATCATCATACTTGAAGACTAATGACTAATTTAAGTTTGTTAATTTTGCATCTGTGACTTGTTTTTGTTTCATGTAGGCAGTTGGTTAATTAATATATGTAATATGCCCACCACTACGAGTATGAATTTTGGAACTAAACATTAGTTCTTTTAAAAGCATTTTGGGTTGCAAAAATGGAGCTTCAATAAAAAAAAAATGACTACCAAATACCAGTAGCTGGTTTAGAAATGCAAAATGTTTGACGCAAAGATGATCATTTGTGTTTTATTAGTTAGTTGCAACATTATTCCGTTCAGTTTGCATTTGAAAGCCATGTTCCATTTGTAAACATTGTTTGTTTCTTATTCTTGTTGTTGAATGTGGCTTGTTAAGTTCGATTGCATCCTAAAATTTAAATTTTACTTGAGCCGAGATACAAGTATCAGTGTAAAGTAACCTTTTTTTTTGCCATTTGGTCATGTTAAAATGAATAACTGGTTAATGTGACCGCAATCACAACCTTAACAAGCTTATAAAACATAACGCTAAGGAAACATCATATGCTGAATGAAGCCTGAAGTATAATTATATGAATTTATATAGAAAAATTGCAATGACAGATCTCTCGTATTCTTGAACCGTCATCAATGGGAACAAGATTATCAAATACACGGCCATCAAAATTAACAATCTGCCCTCACAATAATATTTCCTCTAAGAAAACTAAGATCACTTATCCAACTTATTCCACCATCTTTGCTAATTGTGTTCTACATGGGGCTACTCTCGGTGAGTAAATGGTAGGTTTCTATTTGAGATTTCTCTGGCGGGCTGCAGATGGGAACAATATCTAGCACCATAAAATGTTTTCAATGCTACAAATCTGTTTGTTTTTTTCTTTTTCATTTATGTGTAGATTTACTTTTAATTACTTGTTAACCCATCTTAACTAGTCTTAGTAGCCAAGACTAAGAAAATCGCAGCTTAGTTGTTGGTACTTGATTTAACCTGTTGGGTTACATGCCTACTCCTATTGAGTATGAATTTTGCAACTAAACATGAGTTATTTCAGGAGCATTTTAGGTTGCAAAAAAGGGATTTAATTTAGCATCATTCAATTTTTTTTTTGCCGATACAAATGCAAAATGCTGAGCCAAATGCCCAAATAGGTATAGCTGCAGGCTCCATTAACACTTGGGAAAGACTATTGCACTTGAAGATGAAAATCTAATTAAGTATCTGTCTTTTGAGTGATTAAAAGATCTCCTTTGTAATAAAGACTATTACATCAGTTATTGTCAGTTTGTTTAGAAATGCAACTGTTGAGCCAAAATCGATGAAGACGATTCTTTAAGTTACAACATTTGTCCTTTAAGTTGTTATTTTGCTTCAATGGTATGATTTTGTATTGGTTCTCTAATGAAGTTGTTAATTTGTCTGTTGATCTATTCGATCTATGTTGGATTTGCAACATTAGACCTTTCAGTTTTTATTTGGTCGCATGCTCAATGAAGCACAACACTAGTATTATGTTCATGTGAAAGAAGAGAAAAACAGGCCTGCTGTTCCAAAATTCCCCGGCATCAAGAAGTAGTATGGTTCCTATCAATTGAGATCTTACTTCTGTAATTCGTGGTGCATAAAATGACTTAGAGAATACATCTTGACTCCATCCTGAAATATTGCCCGTCCTTTGAAACCTTCCACATGTGTCCAAACTTAATCACAACCGTTTATATTCAATACTCCGGTCAGCCATAAATTACTTGTGCGCCGTTTAAATCAAATATTGAAACCAAATGAACGATCATAATTTAGCCCTACACTTTAGGGGCAAATCTCTGAGGCTTATAAGATGAATAGTTGCCTTCCCTTTTTTTGTGTTCCTCCCCTTCATCTTTGCAGCCGCAGCAAAAACTCCAAACCCTAAATACAAAAAAAATCAACAGATCTCACATGTTCTTCCTTATGATCCAATATCCATGGGAACAAAAGAATCAAAATACATGGCCATCAACAATAGTAAGTTAATCTCACAGTGATATTTCCTCTCAATAAACTAAGATGACTCCACTGGTTGAATCCAGCATTGTTTTTGATTATGTTCTTCGTCGGTGGGATCTCACTGACTAAATAGTTGGTTTCTCCTTAATTTCTCATTTCGTTCTTGTCGACTGGGTAGTTGTTTTTCGATGAGGGTGGTGAGAGTGGTTTCATTTGGATCTTCAGATGTTCATGCTTTTTGATGCGATGCCGAAAGATTCAAAGTCTAGGATAAACATTATCTATCACCATACAATGTTATAGATCTGGGTTTTATTGGTATAAGTTTGTCAATTTTGCATAATTTTTGAACTTACTTTTTTCACAAGTTCACAATTTTAGCTAATCTTCTGTGGTAATTTAAGTTTGTCAATTATTCACCTATGGCTTCTTTTTGTTTAATTGGTTTTCAACTACTGTTATTTGATATGCATTATGCCAGCTCATTTGTTTAACATTTCAGTAGCATTTCGGGTTGCAAATTACCAAATACCTCGAGCTGGTTGGGAAATGCAAATTGTTGAGCCAGAATATATGAAGATGATCCTTTGTGTTTAATTTGTTAAGTTACAACATTAGGCGTTTGAGCATTTGACAGCCATGGTTGGTTAGTACCCATGGTTTATTACTTTTTCTTGAGGGTAAATGCGGTTTGTTAAGTTCGATCACATCCTAAAATGTATAATACCTCAACGGCTACAATTATCACTTCATTTACACGCTTGTGGACTGTGGTCATGTTATTGTATACCTCAATGGCTAATGTGACTGCAATCACAACCTTAACAAAACATAAGATATTCATGGAAACACTCAGACTTCTCTTCAAACTACACTGGTTTGTGTGAATGACGTAACTTATGAGCCGTTTAAATCGAATAATGATAATAAATCAACGATCGTTGTATAACCATACAATTTACGGGCTTATCTATCTCTAAAGCCTTATAAGAGAATAGTTGCCTTCCACTTCTTTTCTTAGGTTCCTCTCCCTCATCTCATCTATGCAGCCGCAAGAAAAACCCCACACCCTAACCCTTGAATGACGGAACTCAATGGGACAGGAAACGAATCATGATTCAGGTTTCGAGTTTTGCGACTCTAGCCGTGCTATTTCCCTAATTTTACCTTGCCATGGACATGGAGTTGGATTATGGACTCAACCTATAGGTTCGTAGAAATCATAATGTGCTATTAGTTCCCCTGCCAATAGAAAAAGATACAAGGAAAAACATTCAAATTAGTTGCATGCTCAAGGAATCATGCTCAAAAAGATACAAGTAATGCTTAGGTGAAAGAAGAAAAAAACATGCCTGCTGATTATTTAGTACACGAATCATACCTTGGCATCAAGAACTAGTATGGTTCATAATCGCCTTATATGACATAATTGGCGGCTCAAAAAATATCATATTTTTCTACAAATTAAATTATATAATCCCTCTCTGCCATCTCTTCACTTCAAGTCAATCCCTACTGTATTGCCTGTCCTCGAAGCATGTGTCCAAACATAATCACAACCGTCTATAATAGACCCTCCAGACAGCCTCAACATACTTATGAGCCGTTTAAATCGAATAATGATAATAGATCAACGATCGTTGTATAACCATATATTTTACGGGCTTATCTATCTCTAAAGCCTTATAAGAGAATAGTTGCCTTCAACTTCTTTTCTTAGGTTCCTCTCCCTCATCTCATCTATGCAGCCGCAAGAAACACCCCACACCCTAACCCTAAAAAATCAACGGATCTCACATGTTCCTCTTGATGATCCATTTATGGAAACAAAAACATCACACAACCACCACCATTTACCTTCATAATGATATTTCCTCTCATAAAACTGAAACCAATTTTCTATTTGATCGTACCATTCTTTTTTATTCTTTTGTGTCATGGACAAAATCCAGTGAGTAAACATTTGGTTTCTCCCCGAGGATTACACTTCCTTTTGTTTACTATGCAGTTGGTGTCCTGTGAAGGTCGTGGCGTTACTGAACTGGGTGGTCGTGAACTCTTATTTCCCTCAGTTGGTTTTGGTGTTTTGTTAGGTTTCAGGATATATCACCATGAAATCTTTCTAATGTACAGATCTAGGTTCTATTTATTTTATCATTCAAATGGTGATTTAATTTATGTCTTAGTTAACCCGTCTTAGCTGATCTTCTGGTAAGATCCTTCCAGTTTGTATGAAACTGAACTAAATAATAATAGTCTTACGATTTAGTTCACCTTCATTCAAAATTAGTTGCAACTAGACAGAAATATGCAACATTAGTCCTTTTGGTTTGTATCGAAAGACATGTTCGATTAGAAAAACTCATTTGTTATTATTTTGTATTGTTGAATGCGACTGAACACAGTTATCACTTTTTCACCATTTACACCCTTGTGGTCATGTTAAAATGTAACAATACCTCATTGGCTAGTGTGAGCGCAACCACAGCCGCAACAAAATATAAGCAGATGATGGTGTGTGGAATGGATTGAATTCAAAAAAATTGAAGCATTTTTAACCTTTTTTGCCCCTTTGGTAACTTGTCTTTGTATATCATGCGAAACCTAAACAGATCTGATTTGAGCTAGCGCATCTTGTCTGCTTTATTAGGGAGACAAATCATTTTATCGATTTGCAGCTGATGATTATTCTGGTGACGATACCAACAACGATGATGAAAATTTTGAAAGTGTATATTAACAAGTATTGTGTAATCGTTTAGCCTGTGTTTAACCAGTGCCGTAATCTGGTGGAAAAGAGCTACTAACCCGTCTAGGGGTGAAATACTTGCCCTTGTCGAAATTGTAAATGCAGCACTGCAGCAGTAGCAAGGTGAGTTGCATTCCAAACACGAACACAACATTCCACGTGTGCCATTTAAATCAAATTGTGAAAGCAAATTAACGATCGTAATTTAACCCTACACTTTAGAGGCAAACCTCTGCAATCCCAATTTGTGGTTACCACTATGTTGCTACTATTTGCTACCAATCTAGGTGGCAACCCTCATAATATTATATTACTAAATTTGAAATAAAAGAAACAAAATACATTGCCAAACAACCCTTACCTTTCCTACTTTCTCTCTATTAGATTATCGTCTTCTCCAAATGCTGTAAGTAACAGAAACGTTTCGCCCCCCATTTTCTACAAAATAAAAAATTAATACGTTTGGTGGCCAATTACTATATGGTTCATCGCTAAACCTATCTCTTCTGTAAAAAACAGTTCTAACTCTCCACCCTGTCGGTTTTCCTAAACATTTCATACATCTTAATTAACTTCTAATACAACTCAATCGATCAAACATACAAATATAACAGTCCATACCCAAGATAAAACGTACAAGCACAAAAGGGAGGAAAAAAATCTAGGGTTTCAAAACACAAGCACAAACTAAAAGCAAATCTCAGTCGGATGAAATTATACTCTAGATTGGGGAAGACGATGGTGGGGCCATATTTTGAGTGACGTGGCAACGAGTTTTAGTGCCAACTAATGTTTTTTTTTGACACGGAAAGGGCAAATTTCATTAAAACAAAGATGTCACCAAAAGTGACATCAGAGGAAACAACAAGAAAAAATAAAAAGAAAGCAAAAAAGCTCACGAAGGAGCAACTAGGAGCTAAGAAACTCCAACCAAGAGCTAAAACTTAAACCCTTACTCTTCGCACAAACTCCAGGGGAAACTCACCCTTCAAAGTCATCCTTCTCATCCTGGAAAGTACAATTGACAGCTTCAACTTTTTCATCATAATCAGAGTCAGAGTCGAATTTCCCAAAACCATCATCATCAACCACAGGAGTTTCTAATTGAGAAATTGCATGCCCCTCAAAGATATCTCTGCACAAAGACCTCGTCAAAGGATGGTTGGAGATGCCCATCATCTTATTAAAAGCGATTTGGGAATCAATATCAGTTTCATTAACAGTGACAGTAGCCAACTTAGCCTCTGGAAGAAGGTCTTGAGTTAACTGCCTAAAGGTATTAGAATTTGAAGTACAACCCAAATCCTTGTCGATGAATTTTTTCTTCTTTTTCCGCACTGTTACCCGAGACAAGTCCAATTTAGTTGACAAAAGCTCCCCCGAATTCTCCTTTCCATTAGAGATATAACTGAAATTTGGAGTTGAAACTCCAATGGCCGCTAAATCGGGTTGAATGTGTTTGTTTCCACTCATATTAACCTCAGAAGAAGATGTGAAAGGACTTAAGTGACTTGTAGGTATTCCACTTTGCTTTTTATGTTTCTTTTTTCTTGAGGAATAAACAGTCCATACTCCTTCAACTTGCGCCACTTCCACAGACCTTTGCTCAAAAGCCGAATCAGTTTTATCTATAGCTGGTACACTAACATCTTGGTTAACCAAGGACTCTCCTATAGAGTGGTCTATGACAGGAGCCTCCACTACTGTACCAATGTCAACTGGAGCAACAGACTTCTCTATAACTTCTGCAACTTGAGTGGGGATGATCTTCTTAGGGACCCAATGAGCTTTACCCTTTGGATCACTATTGGCCGAACATTTAGCATCTCCATGACCAAAGCTCTTGCAGATAGAACGTGAGATAGGCTTCCAAGGGTATTCTACTTTCACCTTGAACTTCTCATTGTCAATTCGATAGGGAAGTTCTTCTGGGAAGGTGCAATTGGCAGTAATCTCCACACGAACTCTAGAAAATAACATCCTCGTCTTCATAGCTGGTGTGGAATCTGACATGATTGGTTTGCCCACTAAACTAGAGATCCTTGATAATCCAGTAGCATTCCATAGATGAAATGGCAAACCCCTAATGTTCATCAAATGAGTATAGATTTAATAGAATCTACTTGTTGTTCTAAAAATGGAGACCAAGGCCTGAGAAGGAACAATGTAGTAGCCAACTAATGTTGGTAGTAGTGGTATCACAAAAGTAGTAGCCACAATTAATTTTCGAAACCTCTGAGGCTTATGAGATGAATAGTTGCCTTCCACTTCTTTTCTTTATGTTCCTCTCCCTCATCTTTATAGCCGCCACAAAAACTCCAAACCTTGAATCCAAAAAAAAAAAAAAAAAAAAAAAGATCTCTCATCTTCTTGTTCATGATCCATCATCAATGGAAAAAAAAACATCAACAACACAATTTACCTTCACAATGATGTTTCCTCTCAGAAAACTAAGATCGTAAGGCTTGCTAATTCCACCATTGTTTTTGATTATGTTCTTCATTCGTGGTATCTCATGAGTAAGTTCATCGGTGGCAGAAGTCATAATTAAGGAAGTAAAAAATCTGCAGCTCATTACCGGGCAAAATGAAATAATTTTTGACCAAATAATATATAGTACTGAAGTATATTGGAGCCAGAGAAGAATGGAAATTACGGTCAGCCATAAAATTCGTGTGAGCCGTTTAAATCAAATAATGGTTTGTCTTCTGTTCCTTCTTGCTCATCTGCGTAGCAGCCGAACGAGTAAATTCAGACCCCAACCAAAACAAAACCAACCACGGATCTCTTTCTCATGTCCTTCTACATCATGATCTATCATCAATATAAACAAAGGCATAAAATATATAGCCATCAACAACAACAATATTCCCTCACAATGATATCTCCTCTCAAAAAAATGAGATCGCTTGACTGCGTATGTCCACCATTTTTTTTATTTTGTTCTGTGTTGGGAATGTCTTTGTGTGTAAATGGTTCATCTCTTCTTGGCGCCTCTTGTGGTTCCGTCCGCTATGTAGTTGGTATCCTGTGTTAGACTTCTGATGCTGAATTAGTGGTGAACAAGATCTAACACAATAAAAATGTTTCCACAGCTACAGATCTGAGTTTCATTATTTTTTTGCTTAGAATAAGTGATGATTTACTTTTTTTTATTAGTTAACATAGAGAATCCTTCCAGTTTGTATGTAAAGAAACAGTTTACATTGCATCTGTGCTTTGTTTTTGTTTTCATTGGTTTGGTTTAAACAGTTGGTTACTTGATATGTAATATGCCTACTACTATGAGTATGAATTTTGTAACTAAACATGAGTTATTTCAGGAGCATTTTGGGTTGCAAAAAAAGGTGCTTCAATCAAAAAAAAAAAAAAAATTACTACCAACTATAATGTTCGAGCCAGAATATATAGATTTAGATAATCCTTTGTTGCAAA
>JAJJMA010105279.1:3582-36847 GCA_023529015.1 Papaver nudicaule | reverse complement strand
TAATAGGAGTAATAGGTCACCCGGGCATAGTTTGGCTATCCCTTAGTAACGGTTGCGGGTAAAACCGCGGTGCACATGGGCCAACCGCAACCGCCCCGCTAAATCATGCGGTTTGGAATTTGAAACCGCCACCGCCCCATTGGCTGAACGGTTTGGGCCCCAAACCGCAAATTTGCGGGCGGTTCCGGTCCCAAACCGCGGTTTCGGTGGTTTTGCTCACCCCTAGTTAAAACAAAGAAGCGTGGAACGGCCCACTTTGAGAAGTTGCTTTTTTACTTCTGAATGCCAAAAAATCAGAAAGTTGGTTTGGCAACACAATTTTGGAATGACTTTTTGCAAGTTGGTTTGTCATTCAGAAAGGGGTCGGAACCCAGCTTGTTGCTTGGCTTCCTACCAATTTTGTTGAAGAAACTTAATGTATAGGATTTTCATCCTTTTTTTGTTTTTATATAAATTTGGAGGAATAAGAAGGTGAAAAGTGGTCACAGACAGCTGTAATGCCAAGTTTAATATCTGGATCATGTAAAAATAGTTTTTACAAATAGAAAAGTTAAATTTCTCTGAAGCAGAAAAAAAGTTAATTTTCTCACAAACAAAGCTTTTTCACTATAACTTATGGGATTGACTTCTACTTCTAGAGAAGTAAAAACATTTATGCTTCTGATATTAAAGGCGAAATTCCTAGTGCAAAACAACAACTTTTGTTGGCTTCACAAGTTGCCTCCCTTTTCCCGGAGGAACCAATTTGGGAAGACTCCACTTTGGGTTAACCTCACTGTAGCCATGAGACATGACAAATTTTAAGATGAATTTGTTGGGTTTTAGTATAACTGGGCTCAAGCTTACATATGTGTACTCTCCCGATGGTAGGTTAACTTCTGAGCTAATCGAGTTATGGGTGTAACAAATATCAATTGCTGATAAGCACCCACCAGTTACTTGCGGGGCTCATTACTCCTTTTTACAAAGCTTTGAATCCCCTATTTCTCGATATTGTTTCTTCGATGCCTGAAGCTCATGGAGTAATGCAATTGACATGCAGCTCGATTCAACTGATCAACAAGTGGGTTCTTCGTTCGGAAGGGGAGTCTCGCGAAGATTCGAAGCCAAAATATTATTTTAGTACTGCAAATTTCTTCACACACTATCGTGTGTGAGTATAAAATCTGCATAAGTACTTTATACTCGACATCCGTGAGATCTATTAGTCTAACTATGGTCTTTGAAGCAATATACGGAGCATGCATTGATACGAAGAGAGTAAGAACAATGTTGAAGCTAATCATCATAAGTAATAGTGATAACATGGACGTGACAATAAATTGCATTTCATTCTAATTATTAGTACATGGATATGATGCTTAGAGGTTTGAGGAGAAGTTAACATAATCTCACTCTCACAACCTAAGGTTACACCAAAAATTCAACCCCTTCAATGGATCTCGAGCTCGCCTTATATAGGCCGAGTCAGAAGTGGATTACAGCTAATAAGACAAACTACTCAATCATGGAGATGTCAGAGTTTTTCGAGTAAGGCGGTGCCTTCGGTGAGTTCTTCCCGAAGATGGATTCGGTACCACGTATCCTTGCCCTCGAACTATCTGTGCAAGTCTTATCTCGCCTAGCTTCTTTTCGCGGTATCTTTGCAGTCGCTTACTCGGAGCACGACCTTCTGACTTTGACATGTGTCCCGAATGTGTTTTACCCTCTACAGTTTGCCTCTTTCCTTTCCTTGTATCAAAGATGCTTTAGGAAAGAAATTACTTCTTCGTCATCCTCTTCTCGCCACCTGCCCCACTAGCCGCCAAGTGTCACGCTTTATGACACGTTCTTCATGTTCCCGATAACCCTTGAAGTTCCATCTTCCGGTCGAGTGCTTCTCAGGCGTTTTCTGGTGGTACCCTTTGTTTTGATCTGCCCATTGTTTCTTAAACACAACTCCTTTTCCCTTTTTATTACCTCTCAGGCCCTTGATCCATCTAATCTCTGCAACTTCCGGTGCCGGAAAGTCTTGCTTTTCTTCCCTCTTGTTTTTTTTTTCATGGCTTCCCCTTCCAAAGTCGATGTTCTTATCTCGATGATGAAGAATTTAGGTTTTAAATCAGATTAATTGTGAGGGATTTAAGTTTGAACGATGAGCTGGTGGATTTTGAGTTTGAGGAAGAGAAAAAGGTTATTAAGCCTCATAAGAAGTTTGTGTTTAAGAAATCCGCCAAGGTGACTTTGCCGAACCAACGCAAGGTAGCTACGAAGCCCTTGGTAGAAGAGACGATAGTAGATGTCGCTGATGAGTCGTAACTACCGATAGTTGCTGGTATGCTACCTATCACTAATGCTACCGAGGAGGTTGTTGCCACTGTGCCGAATGACGTTACAGCGAGCGCGCCTGCCTCTGCTTCTATTGCCTCTTCCTCTGCCATGGTTGTTACCTCTGCAGCGACCACTGCCTCAGCTGAAAGCCCAGTCATACCTTCGGGGAAAGTCGTTCCTGTGGTTGATGTCCTGCTTCCTCGAAAGGATGGCTCAGCTGCTAGCACAGATTGTCCGAATAATCTAGTTCTCAGTTATCCTCGCAGTTCGAAGTTTCCGCCTGCTCCTAGTTTTGCCGGTAAGCACATCCAACTGTATACTGCCAAAAGATTTAAGGAGGTGTTGTTTGAGAATCATAACAAGCGACTTTACCATGGAAGTTTCGTCCCGCTTCAAGTCCCATGCTTCTGATCCACTGAATTACCCTTTAGACCCTAAGTTCTGCAAAACGTTTGGTGATGTGATTTGAGGTGACTGCCTCAGAGTGGAATATGATCTTCGCCATCCGCCTTTGTCTTACGAGGTGAATCTGGCTATGCTTCAGATGGTAAGTTGCTTTTTCTTTTAAGTGCAAGTCGTCATACTTTGAGTTCGGCTAAGTATTGGTGTGTTTTTGCATATTTGATAGGGTAATTACCATGTATCTAGCTTCTTGGCTTACTCTTTTGGCTTATCTGGTGAGGCCGAGTATTTGAGCGAAAGTTTCTTCGAATGCAAGAAGAGCTTGCTACAGAAAAGACTCGTAGTGTGCGCGAAAAGATGAAGCAAATAGGTATGAACTTGCTATTTTACGCTTTCGTTGTTTTTAATAATTTGGTGCTGAGAAAAATTCCCCTACCTTTGCTTTCTAAAAGAAGAGTTAGGAAGGGGAGAAAAAACTTCGTGAAGCTAGGATGGCTCTTAGTACTTACTCCCAAGAGAACCGTAAGTCTACCCATGTTTCCTGTGAAGGCGATGGGAGTCATCGAAGTGAAATTGAGAAACTTGTGAAAGAAATGAATAAGGCTTGGGATGATCAAGACTACTACAAGAGGAAGAGACCCGAAGCTGAGAATCTCCTTACCGAGGAGAAAATAAAAAGGATAAAGACTGAGCATTTACTTGAGGAAGAAAGGAATAAGAATCAAAGGAGTGCCCGAGAGATGCACTATTTCCAGCTTGATGTATCTCGCTTGACACAAGAGCGAGATTCTGCTCGCAAAGAGAAATCGATTAATGTGTCTGGCAAGGTGGTGATTGAGAAGTTAGAGCAAGATATCAGAAACTTAAGGGTTCATGTGGCGACCTTGAATAATGCCGATAAAGAACTAACTTTGGAGAATGAAGGCTTTAAAGGGGGCTGTAATGAGGTGAGCAAGGATCTTGCGAAGACTAAAACTACGAAAGACCACCCTGCTCGAATGGTCGATGAATATCGACTAGAGCTTGCTAAGCTAGAATGGGTCTCTTTTGAAGATGTTAGGAAAAGAGATACCCAACCTCGTTTTACCAATCAACATGAGGTTACTGAGTACATGGTTGTTAAAGAAAGTAAGGTATCTTCCCTTAATTACCTTGTTTGATGTTTTGTTGTGATCTCAGAATATAGTCGGGTTTGTCATCTCCTTCACCTGGGTCTATTTTTTGTTTTTGCAGGCATCGAAGCTAATTTGCTAAAGAAAGTTGCAGATGCCGAGGCTACGAGGGATGCCGTTGCTAACCAGTTGGTGTTTGAATCTGATTGAAAGTTAGAGTTCGGGAGGAAAGCTAAGCAATTATCGAAAGTATTGGTCGAGGAACGTCAACTTCGAACTGCTGATATGAACAGACATTCCCGAGAGCTGGAGCTCGAACGTAAGCGTCGCTCGGAGGATGCAGAGATAAGTGCCGAGGAAGTAACTACCCAGCGAAATTTCCTCCTTAAGTGTCAGGAGAACTTGAGAAATATTGTTAATGCTTTCACCCTCGTCCATCCTCAATTAAGACATGGACAAGTTGTTGAGGAACTGCTTACTCGATCAGCGTTAACTACTGCCATGGCTACGAATATGGCTTGCCGAAAACACGGTCGCTCTCTTTTTAGGGCTATTGGTTTTGAGCCTCCTACTTATGGAGTCGTTGGTGCAGATGATTCTGACGTGGTACTCCCAAGTGATACGGATTTGCTTCCTCACGATGTTTTTGTAAGGCTAGCTAGGGAAGAATTACGAAGGAGAGGTGTGCTAGGAAAGGTGTCCGAAGACCAAGGCTCTGGAAATGATGATGATGATGGCGACGATTCTGATATTGGTAATTCAGGAGGTGCTGGTGATCATCCCGAAGGTCATCCGAAAGATGATCCCAAGAGTGATTTGAAAGATGATCCCGAGGATGATGCCGAAGCAGAAACTAATAGCGCAGCCGAGGATGTTGCACAGGATCTTGGGGAATCCCACAAAGAAAACACTGGTGGTGGTGTGAGTGTTGTTTTTGATAAGGAGAGCAGCTATTTGTTTCAAGAGTCTTCGGCAGCTTATAGGGATGATAAGGATGAGGAGGATGCTAAGCCTAAGAGGGAGGGTACCTGTAACTACCCGCCTAATCACCTGATTAATGGCCTACCCTAAAAGGCGTCAAGAAAACTAGATCGTCTACTCAAAATGCCTAATTTCAGAAGAAACCTAAAAGAAACCCAAACACTCGGATATTCATAAATGAAAACCTCTCAAGTGATATAAATATAGGAATTTGTTATTACAATTTTACAGAGAATACAGATGTAAGATATTACACAAGACCTAACTCGATTAAGTGTTGAACTATGAAACGAAACTCTTCACGTGCACCATCTCTTCTGATAACTGAAAGTGAAGTGGAAACGAGTGAGCACATCATCCCAAGGGGTGCTCAGTGGAAACAGTTACAACATTCGAGTAATCAGTATCATGCTTTACAGTTCTACTAAAGAAAGCAGCAACACCTTTTACACTCAACAATCAGCAAGTCATCATGTTATAACAGAACATGTTAGGAAAAGAAAAGTGCAGAGATTGTATCCCATACTACAACCTTCTGCGATCAACCAATGATGATATGCACACGATCATTTCCCCCCAGATAGAATAATATATATAACATTGAGACGGATGACTTACCGCCCTACTAATAGTATTGAAACGGATGACTTACCGCCCTACTAGATAAATTAGAGTATAATAATATTGAAACGGATGAATTACCGACCTACTAATAATATTCAGACGGATGAGTTACTGCCCTACTAGATAAATAGTGCGTAAATAATATTGAAACGGATGAATTACCGCCCTACTAACTAATATTCAGACGGATGAGTTACCGCCCTACTCGACTTAGCGAGAAACCGTGTAAAAACACAAACGCTCCTCGCGGGGAAAACGACGATGCATATCAAACAAGATGCTCATACAAGTACACACAACATGCTCGTACTCATAAATGTAAACTAATAAATGATTACAAGAAGGTTATAAGAGTTCCCACCTGAAAAGACGTCCGCGCACGCCTACCTCGTAGTCCTTGAATCATCAAAACCATTTGTTAATTATATACGTTGACGATACGTTATTTACATGACCTAGTGTTACCCACGCAAACATCCTTAAGAGTCATACTTATAATTCAAACGTTGAACACACATGAACCTATAATTATCATCAATTCAATCAATATCTTGATCAATATTGCATCCTACAGTCGGTATTTACATAGACTATCCTTACTAAAATTTCATGGAAGATCATGGTTAAAATTAATGTAAGGAATCGTATTGCTAGCTAAACATGAATTTATTTCCTAACCCCTGGCATGAAGACTTCCCACCATATACCAATGATTTAAATATCAACTATTACAATCAGGTAACCATATAGTCTACTTTCATTCATGTGAAGGAATCTACATAATCATTGGATCAAGATGAATTAAAATGCATATATACCCTAATACCTAAGAGTAATTAAGAACTAGCTATCATTTCGTTGTCCAAGTAAACCAAACAACTTATCATCTGTATACTATGGTTAATTTTATCATTGCCAAAATCCATCCGGTCTAACATGATTCAATTTATCCATTTCCACTCGAACAACAACAACTTAGTTAAGTTAGGTTTATACCTTTCAATTAATTGTATACCATGGAAGTATCCATCCTCCATCATCTTTTCTACATGATATCAATGATAGAATCAGAGCAGTAGATGTAATGAAGAAGATAAGAAGAATTCAATAAAATAAGAATTGTAATGTTATTACAGACAGAAGCATGCTTATATAGCAGCAGACAAACCGAAATAACAGTAACCGAAACCATTACATTAAATGCTACTGACTAGTCCAACTACTTTGACTAGGACTGACTGAGACTTGACTTTAGCAATACTTTGACATATCCTAATATGCCCCCTCAAACTGTTATGTGAAGCAAGAAACAGTTTGACAGAACTACACTTTATCAATAACTACAGCATCTTCAATCAGCAGAAACTTCAATCAGCATCTTCAAGAAAAATAGCAGAATCTTCAATCAGCAGAACTTCTTAAACAGCAGTAGCAGTAACAGAATGAACAACTTCAGAAAATAGCAGAACTTCTCAAACAGCAGTAGTAGGAACAGAATGAACAGAAGTAGAATCAGCAGCAGAGACTTCATCATTCTTAGTGGTGCCCAGCAGTAATGACAGCAACCTTGAAAATGTTGGATAACATAACCCTTTTGTAAACAGATCAGCAACTTGTAGTTCACTTGCAACATGCTTTATCTCCAAAAAACCACTCTCAACCAGTTCTCTAACTCCATGAAAATCTATCCCTACATGTTTTGTCCTGGCATGGAAGATAGGATTATAAGCAAGTGCAATAGCACTGGTGTTGTCACAATACAATGTAATAGGAGTACTGACAGTAATATGTATTTCAGAAAGCAGATCTTTGATCCATGAAACTTCAGCTGCAGCTAATGTTAAACACTTATATTCTGCCTCTGCAGAAGACTTGGACACTGTTGGTTGCTTCTTTGAAGACCAAGATACCAGATTAGGACCCAAAAACACTGCATAGCCTGCTGTAGATCTCCTAGTATCAGGACATCCAGCCCAGTCTGAATCTGTGTATGCAGTGAGATTGTTGACTGACCCTTTCTTAAATGTCAAACCCAAACCAACTGTCCCTTTGAGATATCCTAAAATCCTCTTAACAAGTTGCAAATGCTGATCAGTTGGAGCATGCATGAATTGGCTCACATAATTGACACCAAAACTTATGTCAGGCCTAGTAGTTGTTAAATACTGCAAACCCCCAACTATAGTTCTGTACTCGGATGCATTTTCTAGAGGAATACCATCATGCACAGATAATCTGTTACCTTTTACAACTGGTGTAGCACATGGTTTACTATCTAACATGTTAGATTTCTCAAGTAATTCTAAAGTATACTTTTTCTGTGTTAAAGTAATTTGATCACTATCTCTTACAGCCTCAACACCCAAAAAATAATTCAAACCACCTAGTTCTTTCATAGGAAATTCTCTTTTTAAAGCTAATACAAATTTTTCAATCATAGAAGAAGAAGAACCAGTCAACAAAATGTCATCAACATATAACAATAACAACAATATATCTTTATCTTATCAAAAAAGATACAGAGAATTATCACTGACAGCCCTATGAAAACCATTTGATTTTAAAAATGCAGTGAACCTATTATTCCAGGCTCTAGGTGCCTGTTTTAAACCATATAAACTCTTCTTGAGTTTACAAACATGATTTGGATATTTAGGATTTATAAATCCAGGAGGTTGCCTCATATAGACATCCTCATCCAAATAACCATGAAGAAATGCATTTGATACATCCAATTGTCTTATTTCCCAATCATTTGAAACTGCTAAACAAATAACAATCCTTACTGTATTAGATTTAACCACAGAACTAAAAGTTTCATAAAATCTTTTCCTTCCTTTTGATTATATCCTAAAGCCACTAATCTAGATTTCTTTCTATCCTCAGTGCCATCAGCCTTTAATTTTAATTTATAAACCCATTTACAACCTAGTATGTTCATACTATCATCAGGTTCAACATAATCCCAAGTGTCATTATTATCTAAGGCAGTAACTTCTTCACCCATTGAAACAACCCATTTAGGGTCTTTTGCAGCTTCCTTATATGACTTCGGTTCTCTATTTTGCAGTAAAGAAGTTAAAGCAACAGATAAGGGATATGTACTAGTAAAATGTGACACATGATCTGGAAACTGTTTAGGTTTAGTAATACCTCTCTGAGATCTAGTGACAACAGTAGTTGTAGGTTCAAAAGTAATAGAAGAAGGAATCTCATCAATATAAGTAGGAACGGGATCAATATTATGAGAAACACTATCTGTTTTAGCATTATCAGTAGTAAAAAAGAATTGTTTTTCATCAAAAATTACATGCCTAGAAATATAAGTTTTCTTTGAAACATGATTATAACATTTGTACCCTTTATGCAAAGGACTATATCCTATAAACACACACTTCACAGACTTAGGAGAAAGTTTATCAGGTCTTGAATGTCCTAAATAAGGATAACACACACAACCAAAAAATTTCAAAAATGAGTAATCAGGACACACACCAAATAACACTTCAAATGGAGTTTTGTAGTTCAAAACTTTTGAAGGTGTTCTGTTTATTAGATATGTAGCAGTCAAAAATGCATCATACCAAAATTCTTTTGGACAAGATGCATTAAACAACAAAGTATTACCCATTTCAGTTATGTGTCTATGCTTTCTTTCAGCTAGACCATTCTGCTCTGGGGTTTTAGGACAAGAAATCCTAACTACAATGCCACTTGAATCTAAACAAATTTTAAAAGAACCCTTAACTAATTCAGAAGCACCATCAACTTGAAAAGCAATTATTTATGTTTGAAACAGATTTTCAGTTAGATGTTTGAAATGAGTAAAGCACTGAACTGCATCAGATTTCAGTTCCATTGGGTAAATCCAATGGAACCTACTAAAATCATCTACAAAAAGAATGTAATATCTATGACCAGACAAAGAAGAAACAGGAGCAGCACCCCAAACATCACAATGTACTAATTCTAAAGGCTTAGATGCATGAGAAACAGATGTCTTGAAAGGTAGCTTTTTTCTTTTAGCAAGTTGACATGGATCACAAACTTGTAAAGTAGAAGCAGTGGTAGGTGCAATATGCTTATTATTCCTCAGAAAATCAACTATCTTTTTAGATGGATGACCTAACCTATCATGCCATATATGTGAAGGTGCAGACAAAGATGTTGAATATGACTGATAAGGCATTGAAACATGTGTTATATGATACAAATTATTACACATTCTACCTTTAGCTAGCAACATATTAGTCTTTAAATCCCTAATTTCATAACCATATGGATCAAACCTAAACCAGCAATCATTTTCTGTGACAAATTGTCCTACTGATAATAAGTTCTGCTTTAATTCAGGAACAATCATGACATTATTTAACCTAAACTTAGTGTGTTTTGTTTGCAGTAAAGAATCACCAGTAGAGTAAATAGGTAGAGACTTACCATTGCCAACCACTACATGTTCCTTGCCTTTATATGAAGAAGAATTAGGAACCAAAGAACCATCAGATGTCATGTGGGAAGTAGCACCAGAATCAGATAACCATTGTGGACCTGAGCTGGTACTAGGCATGTCATGAGTATTCATGTTATGACTGGAAAAGGCTTGATGTCCTGAGAAGGGATTACTAGACTCATAAAATCCATTTGAAGCAGTCAACCCATTCTGAAAATTCTGTTCAACACCCATTTGTGACCCATCAGATATTGAAGCCACATTTGCAGATGAATTATTTTGTACATTTGATGTTGGAGGTGGATGATATCTGAAGAAACACCTAGAAGCTGCATGTCCATTTTTCTTACAAATTTGACACATTACTTGAGAAAAATCTCTTCTTTGACCATTATAACCACCATTCTGACCATTGTTTGAATTAAAACCACCACTATGCTGACCATTGAAGCCACCATTTCCTCTTCCATTTGAAGTAAAACTACCACTATGCTGACCAGGAAAGCCACCATTTCCTCTGCCATTTCCTCTGCCATTACCATTATAATAACCACCTCTGCCATTTCCTCTACCATTTCCTCTACCATTAGTTCCATTTCCTCTGCCACCATAGAATGTTGTATTCTGACCATCATATACAGAAGTTGTTTCTTGATGTTGAGCACTTAACCATTGTTCATGACTCAACAACCTTGGTTTAATTTCAGCAAAGGTAAAAGGAGTTTCTCTATTCTGAGCAGAGACAACAAAAGTATCATATTCTCTTCCTAAACCATTCAAGACATACATCATCAAATCAGTGTCAGAAACTTTTTCTCCAATTGCAGCCAAAGAATCTGCTATGTTCTTTATGCCTTGTAAGTAGACCAAGATTGTCTGACTTCCTTTCCTTACATTATTCAATTGATTTCTCAACAAACATTTTCTTGCCACAAATTGATTTTTAAAAGAAGTTTCCAAGAAAACCCACAATTTTCTTGCAGAACTTATGCCTAAAACATCACCAGCAACTGCTGTAGATAAAGTTTGCTTAATGCAGCTAGTAACAAACCTATCCATTCTTCTCCAGTTAAGCCATAAAGGATTAGCAGTAGCTACATCATTAACAAGAATTTCTTTTTGTGGCTCTACTTCTTCTCCACTCACATAACCATATAAATCAGTTGATATCAAGATAGATTCAAACTGATCTCTCCATAGTAAGAAATTTGTGGAATCTAATTGAGACTAACAAAATTCGCTATATTGTTGAAAGGTAATGAAAAAGATACAGAAGAATTACCATTCGACGCCATGAAAGAACCACTGTTGCTTGGAATAAAATTTTCTTGAAAATTGTTGTTGATGTTGATCTGAGGTCGAACTTCTCTTACTGATTCGTTGCTAATATCTTCACTGGATCTTTGAGATCGTGTCTTTACAACCATTAATTGCTAAAGAAAAATATTTTTAGCTTTCAAGAATCAGATCTTGAAATTTTTGATTTCGGATTCAGTAAAAATTGTTTTTAGAAAAGTATTGAGAATCACTGATACACCCAATAGTTGTTGATCAAAAATTGTTAGGGTTTTGTTTTGAATTTGTGGAAGAAGGATCTTATCGCTCTGATACCATGATAGAATCAGAGCAGTAGATGTAATGAAGAAGATAAGAAGAATTCAATAGAATAAGAATTGTAATGTTATTACAGACAGAAGCATGCTTATATAGCAGCAGACAAACCGAAATAACAGTAACCGAAACCGTTACATTAAATGCTACTGACTAGTCCAACTACTTTGACTAGGACTGAATGAGACTTGACTTTAGCAATACTTTGACATATCCTAATAATCAACCTATATCACCATCACGACCACCACAATTTCCTTGTCTCTCCCTTTGATTGTCTCAGATATATTTCTCTCTAACGATCTAAATTAACTAACCCCGATATCTCTCTTACTAGTCCATTTGTATGTCTTAGATAAGGACCTGAAGCCTAAATGCTACATATCTATATATATTTCCTTTATAATTTATAAATTCTACTAATGGGTCAAGACCATCTAATCACTACAACTGTTAAAGAGTATGACTCACTCTTAAAATTACAAGCTTTACATGCATGACAAGTATGCATAACTAATTAGTAAATCAGATCATATTTTTCAATAATAAATTAATAAAATATGTAGATAAATCTATGGCTTTGCTCAAGTGTTCCGTCATGATTATATGGCTACGGTACAACAAAATATAATTGGCACAACACACTACCTAGTTCATGTTTTAGTACGCAAGTAAGTAATGCTACGTATACCGTGGGAAAAAATCCCGTAGGATCCCGCCTCTCATACACATATAGGCCCCAATTGGGTGTGGTGGCCCCAATCACCCCCAATCACCAGGAGCAGCAGGGGACCGGTTTTGTGTGTGAGAGGCGGGATCCTACGGGATTTTTCCCCGCGGTACGTATAGAATTAGCGACCAAAAAAATATAATGGCCTATATATTAAATTAACAACAACATAATTAAACTAGAATACATCATGGGCCAAGACCTTGTTATAAAGCCTAACTTTTATAACCAGGGTGGGCTCTAATCAGATGGGCCTATGAAGACTACTAGTAGATGAGATACCCAAATCTCACAGACAATTCTAGTTGACTAATAGTCTTTTACGTCTGGTGTCCGAATGGAACGTTCTACTAGTTAATTATGTGTAATTTTTGAAACATATCTGATGGTGCAAAAATAACATATTCAAATCATTAATTTGTTATTTACATAATTAATGTTCCAATTCGGTTAGTCTTGGCATTAACCGACGTAAATGCCAGTTGACTAGTCTATATTAATTGACCTGCTTGTGGGTCATGACAGTACCCCTTTGAAAGCAGACCCTTCCGGCTTTCGGACTTATGAAGAGTACTTGGAAGTTGATAAGGAACTTTGGGATTCGATGAAAATTTTCCCTACCCCTCGTCATGATGTTGTGTCTGGCGAACTTTCTCCCAAGATGTAGCAGCGGGTCTTTTTGCTTTTGTCTTTGTTTTTTGGATAGACTTCTTATGCCACTTATCTCTAATATTTTATGCTTGTGAGATTTTTGCTTGAATAAAGTTTTTCTCTTTTTGCTTTATGTTTTCCCGTGGGAACTTTGTGGTCGGGCTCCTAAGGTTACTTGAGGTGCAATTCCAGTGCTTACTTCGACGTGGGAGATAGTAAACCAAGCTAGTGGGGGCTTACGGATCACCCTTCCCAAAGGATTTTAGCTACTTGCCTGTTTTAAAGAAAACATTGGCTATCGAGGCCATAGGTACCCGTTTTGCCTCAGTATATTGGGTGAATATCGAGGATACTAGGTGTCCTCCGAGAGAACATGGTGGTGTTCTGATAATCCATTTATCCCAAGTAAAGTAGGAAACGTATGGTGGGTAGCTGCTATGATGTGCCTCGATAATAAAGTAGCACAATGGGGGAGTGCCGGTCAAGGTTGGATCTTAGACATGGTACTATTCTCCTATCGCGGCCTAGAATTCGACCCATCTGTTTCTCGGCAGCCCCTCCTCGAGGCTATATTTTGATTTTTTTTAGAGGAGTTCCCTCGGCTACGTAACTCGCTTATCATCCCCGTGAATGTAAGCAAATTAGCTGCCTCGGGGTTCCATCCACCTTTAAAGGTAGATGTTAATCCCATTTATCGTCCCATCGACGCCTCAAAAGAGAGGTCCTCATGGTCGTGTGATAGTGGGTCCAAATGCGTCATTAGCTTATATAGCTTAGATGCAAAGGATCCACCGCTAACGGGTTGTCTTGTGGGTAGAGGACTATGCCATATAGCTCGCAGGGCCCTTACGGCTTATATGAACATCAGCTTTGTGCCTGCTATTCGAGGTCTTTTTTATTTTTGGCATCTGGGCCTTGGCGCCAAGGCCTTTTGATTGCGTCAAGGCACTAGGGGAGATATGCGTCGTGGCCTATTTGCTTTATATGGCGTGAAAGCCTTTGGAGATTTCCTAATCGGGTAGGACTTTTGCCCATCAGAGTAGGATCTGGAGTTTGAATCGAAGTATAGTGCATCGAGGAGTGCAATATTTTTTAACTACAACAGGTCAAGCTGCTTCCTTTATTCTTTCATTATAATACTGACATTTATTATGTGTTGCTTACATATAAGTTCTAATTAAGGTGCTTCATGTTCTTTCCTTCGACTGGGGTGCTTAGTCTTTGATCTTCGAGATTAACTAGGTTGTAGGTATCGTTTCTGAGTGCCTTTTCGATCACATATTGTCCGGCCCAGAATTGCTCCTCCAGAGCATCATTTCCTACGCTACTCGAGCTTGGTTTGTTCGTCGATTCGCTTGGCATTAATATCTTATTGTTTGCCACAAGGAATTGCTCTTTGTTTTCGGGGCAATGACCCTTCCCTTTATTGATAGGTCGAGTGCCTAGTTTGCAGACTGTGGGGCTTCTCATAGTGGTGCCAGCCATTCCAGCCTCGACTTCAGCTATGGACTCCCTTATGCAGGACTCTGTTATCTTTAGGTATTTGGCTTGATTTGGTGAATCCTGCCTCAGATGCTCCCTCGCTTGAACGTCAATTTCGTTGCATACACGAGCTTCAGTTGGATCACCTAGTATTTCTGCGATTCCGAGTGGTGTTGGGAATCAGATTCTTCGGTGAAGTGTGGAGGCTACTCACATGATACTATGTAGCCAAGGTCTTCCCACAATGACATTGTAAGGAGAATCTATGTCGACCACTCAAAATGATGTTGGTTGCTCCAGCTTTCCTACATGGATCATTAACGATAGCTCTCCCCTGTGCATCGAGGGTTTTCCATTGAAACCATAGACATTGTACGAGGAGGGTACTAAGGCGATATTCTTTCCAAACAACTTATCATATGTTCTCCCAAAGAGTATGTCAACAGAGCTTCCCGGGTTTACCAGTATTCTAGGCATTGTCATCTCCACGATATGTAGTGTGATGACCAATGGATCGTTGTGCATCCTTCCTTCGTCAGGGATATCCGCTGCCGAAAAGAAGACTGGTTGCCGCTGCCATTCTTCCAGGTGTCCTTTTACTGCCACACTTAATATCTATTTTCATTCGAAGTCACTTTTATAAATTCTATCAGTAGGGATGCCTTCGAAGTTTCGTCCGCAGACGTTTGTATGAACTATTGAGTTGCAGTCTTCGAATCTTGAGATGTCCCGATCAATGGTTATTACATACGCCTCATGCTTCTTTTTCTCTTTTGGTTGTGGCGGGCTTGGGGGTGACTTTGGTAGTTCTAGGAAGTGCTTGAATTTTCCTTTTGAAATGAAGAAGTGAATCTGGTCCTGCGCCGTGACACAGTCCTCTGTTGTATGCCCATAGAATTTGTGAAATTGGCAGTAGTCTCTCGAGTTCCGAGTATGCTTCGGCTGGTTTCCCCTGCTCCTTGGGTATCTCATCTCACTTGCCAGCTCGGATTGTTCGACTTCGGAGGGCGTCATCAATGGTAACACACAGCTTTGGCAGCTTTCTGTCTTGGAATGCGGGAAATCCCGACCTTGGCACTCCGAACTTTCTGCCTCCCTCGTGTCCTCTTTGAGTGTTATTGCCTTCGAATTCTCCCCGAGAGTCAGGTACTATGCCGTCGTTGTACTTTCTATTATCGTGATATCTCCCATCACCAAATTTGCCTTCGTTTCCGTATCTCCCATTATCGTTTTACCTTTCTCTTTTTGAAAAATCTTCTGATTGATTGCTCATGGCGTGATCTCGCTCTTCAAGTGATAAGTTGTTTATGGAGTGCACTTCTTTCGAGACGGTTTCCTTCCCTTGAGTTGCCTGCTCCTTGATTTCCTTCATCGTGATCCGCTCTATTTGATATCTCCGAAGATCTTGCAGTGTCTCTACATTCTTGGAGAAAAGCTTGTCGTACACTGAATGCTTCTTGTCGAGTGCGTTTAGATATGCTCGCACCTTGTCTTTCTCTGAGGCCCCATTTCCTACTTCCACGCACTGGGCAGTCCACCTGTCTGTCAAGATTTTAATGGATTCTTCGTGTTTGACTCTAATGCTGAACAATTTCTCCACTCCTGGCTTCGATGAGTTGTTGTATAGAAAATGAAGTATGAATAATTTAGATAGTTCTTCAAAGGATGAGATCGAGCTAGCTGACAGGTTATCGTACCAAGCCAAGGCTTCTTCTTTCAAGATGGAAGGAAAATATTTGCAAAGCACCTCGTCACTGTCCGCCCAAGCCAGAAATACTCGCAGGTATATTTTGATGTGTAGAGTCGGGTCCCCTGCCCCGTCGAAGATTGATGTAAAAACTGGCATGGTGCACTTTACTGGTATGGCCTTGGCAAGAAGTTCGGGACTCAGTGGTGAACGGTTGACGTCATTAATTGCTTGAGTCAGTTTTACCTTATTAGTTGACTGAATCCTATTATCAAAGAGTTCTGCTTGGAGCGTTTTGATTTGCTCCATCATGACTTGTTGTAATGCTTGTGTTTCGGCCTCCTTCCTCGCATGCTCATTTTCGTATACCAAGTGTATGTTGTTGCCTTTCGGACGTATACTGGGTTTAGTTCTTCTGCTCGAGATCATTATCCCATGGTCCTTGGGGTCTCCCTTGATCTGGGTGTTGCTTTTCGACACCGAGTGTCCCTTGGATCGTGATATCGAGTGTGGGCGAGAGTGTCCCTCACTGCTCCCTTTGTAGTTTGACACAGACTTCTCTGCAGCTTTCTTATTCACCTCGGCTAATTGTTTTTTTAGTTTCCTTATTTTCTTGTTCTTCTGGATTAGCTTTCTGAACTATGCAACCCTTGTAGTTTCTTCTTCGGTGGGTTGATGCACTGGCAGCACTTCATTCGGGATGTCATCTTCGCCTTCGTCCTCGTCGTTCTCCCCATGTTCCTCTTGAATTTGTTGTTGAGGCAGTTCGTCACCTACTGGGAATCCTTCCCCATATGGTTCTAGGTCCTCTATTTGTACTTCTTCCTCGTTTGTACGCTCCCTGTGTTGGACTGTGCTTGCTGCTACCTCTGGCGAAGTCCTTTGCTAGTTGAAAATCTGGTGTTGTGCCTCGAAGAGCCCGTTCCATGCTTCGAGGAGCCTACTCTTTGCTTCAGCATTTGATCGGATTTCGTGAGGTCCAGGGCGGCTGGTGCAGTGTACTAGGTCTGACATGTACCCTAGTAGGCGCAACAGATTCTGACGTGAGAGGTTTCAGGATTGATTATACGTGTACTATTCAGATCCTAACCGTTTTTTTTTTTTTTGGCTTATCCAAATCTACCTTCCAAATATGGAGGTTCTGGTAAGCTGTCCTAGTTTTTCTCGAATCTGAACTCTGAGTACGAAAACTGCAAGGCATGTTTCCAAATATAGACTTGGTATAAAAATCCTAAAATAGCCCTAGACTTTTTTCCACAACATAAATAGTACGCAAGATTTTAAGGGTATTTCCTGGGAATTGGAACGACTGATCCCAAAGTGAAAGCTACTTTTCCTCGAGATTTTTGTCGAGGTTCTTTTGCATTTTTGGAAAAGTTTTTATGCTCTTGATTGGATCTCTGCGTTTCAAAGCTTGGATTCCTTGAAGAAACAGCGATCTTATCACGTTGATGATTTGCTAAAATAACCCTTGAGCGTGTTAAAGATTTTAAGATCTTTAGACACCCAAGGTTGGTGGAGCTCATAAGAAATATAAAGTTTAAAGAAAAGCTTGAAAACCCTAGAAAAAATTTCCCCAAAGAATTTGAAAACACAGAATCACAGGCAAACCCTAAGTTGTTTTAATCATCCCTGTTTCCAGCGCCAAACAGTGTGAGTATAAAATATGCATGAGCACTTTATACTCGACGGCCATGATATTTATTAGTCTAACTATGGTCTTTGAAGCAATATATGGAGCAGGCATTGATACGAAGTGAGTAAGAACAATATCGACGAAGCTAATCATCATAAGTAATAGTGATAACATGGACGTGGCAATAAATTGCATTTCATTCTAATAATTATTAGTACATGGATATGATGCTTAGAGGTTTGAGGAGAATCTAACCTAATCTCACTCTCACAACCTAAGGTTACACCAAAAATCCAACCCCTTCAATAGATCTCGAGCTCGCCTTATATAGGCCGAGTCGGAGTGGATTACAGCTAATAAGACAAACTACTCAATCGTGGAGATGTCAGAGTTTGCCGAGTAAGGCGGTGCCTTCGGTGAGTTCTTCCCGAAGATGGCTTCGGTACCTCGTATCCTTGCCCTCGAACTCTCTGTGCAAGTCTTATCTCGCCTAGCTTTCATTCGCGGTATCTTTGCAGTCTCTTACTCGGAGCACGACCACGACATTCTGATGATGTACCCAGTCCTTCTGACTTTGACACGTGTCCCGAAGGTGTTTTACCCTCTACAATCGTGCTCGTGTAACCTTAGATAACGAAGTTGCTCCCTGGGGGGTCCAATTTGATCTTCTGGATGGGGTGGAGTGTGTTTTACCTGATCATCCTAATTATACTCTCGATGAAGATTGGTTTACTGAACCTATGATGTTCGTAGGGCATGTCTTGCAGGGTTGGATATATGAGGAACGATATTGGCCTCGAGCCGACTTCGAGACTGGTCATCAATTTCCAAATCACAATCTCTTTGTTATGCACTTCTCTGAGGAGGAAAATGAGTTGGCTCGTAGGCAGATTTTGTTGAAGGGGAAAGTGGCTACTCCGGTAATTTGTGTCATTATTTTCATTTTTTATTTCCTTTTCGTTTTCTTAACACCCTTGAGCCTCTTATATATTAGGAGGATATTGTCGAGGGGACCTCGAAGGATTCAAAACGAGCTCGATCATAAGAAGGGACTACCGAACAGGTAAGAAACACCATTTGTCTGGAGTATGTTGTTTGAAGTATTAATACTTGCCTCTGTTTGTTTCCTGAGAGAGTTGACATTATTCTGCAGATCAAGGTGAGTAAAGCTAAATGTTTAAGCGAAGCTGGTAGTTTATTAGGGTTTATTTTCCCTGGTTTGAAGAAGATTACATCGAAGAAGAGAGTTGTATCGAAGAGTGCAAGGTCTAAATGTAAAACTGAGAAAGAATTTCATGTCATGAAGGCTGGTAATGATGAGGGTTGTATCGAAAATTTTAAAACCAGGATCGATGTGGATAGTGATAAGGTTGGTGTTGGCAAATGTGTTTTTGAGAAAGTGCATGCCTCTGTTTCTGATCAAAGTAATGAGGTTCCAAGTGCCTCTGGTACTGCTCCATAAGCTGCCTCTGTCGAAGTTTATGTTGATATTCCTTTGGAGAAGACTGCTCTGAAGCTTTCTCCTATAATGCATCCTCAGAATGAAACTATTGTGTTATCTGACTCTTCTAGAGCCAGATATACACATCGGAAGCCTTCTCCTATTATTTTTACTCACCAAGATGATTTTGATTTTCATGGGGCTCATACGTTCGTGAATAGAAACGAAGAAAAGTACACCGCTGAAAACTTTAAGAAAATTCTTCGAGAGAAGCCTGATATGTGTGATTGTGCTAGAGAGTTGTCTGCTCATTTCAAAGCTCATGTTGATGATCCTACGAATTTTCCTCTCGGTCCAACTCTGTGTAAAAAAATGGCTCGCATGTTTACAGGAGAGTGTTTGAAGGATACGCATGACCCTCAGAACCCATGGTTGACTCCAGAACAACATTTAGCATTTCTTCGAATGGTGAGTGCATAGGTGCCTCAGACTTGTTGTTTTCTTTTTAAGTGTTGTCGCTGCTAACCTTCCAGTATCTTTTATCATAAAGCACGCTTGTTGAATTATTTGCATAGGAGGCACGAGGATGTTACCTACTACGAACTAGAAGCCATCAGAGCGAAGAACGAGTTAGTTGCTGAGAAACATAAGTTCTCGATTGAGCGTGCTAAGCTTAAAGGTATGTTTCTACTTCTTTTTTTTGTATGCTCCCTAGTGGGTCTTGAACTCTTCTTTATCGATGTAAAAGGGGAATTGAGTGAAGGGAAGGAAAATCTTCATCGAGCTAACTTGGCTCTTGATACCTATTTTCAATAAAGTTGTAAACATACGAACGTGGCCTATGAATCAGATAAGAGGTATCGGGATCAATTGGATCGTCTTGTTAAGGATCTTACTGATGATGCTCGAGACGATCGATATTATCATCGAAAGAGGAGTCTTGTTGCCGAAAGTAGTCTTGACCAGGAAAAAGAGAAGAATCGTCGACTATCACAAGATATACACCAATATCAACTTGATGTTGATAGGCTGACTAGGGAGCGAGATGCTGCTCGCAAAGATCAAAATATTCGTACCTCTGGCCGGGTTTTGATTGATGGCTTAGATGCACAAGTGAAGAATTTGAGAGTTCAAAATGTTGCGCTTAAAAAAAGCGAATAATGAGTTGGTTGAGCTGAATGAGGGTATTAAGAAGGGTTATAATGAAGCTAACCTTGATCTTGCCAAAACTCGTATTTCGAAAGAGCATTTCTCGAAGTTGGTGAATGAATATCGAATTGAGTTGGCTTGATTAGGATGGGATCTTAAGGTGGATGTTAGGAAGAATATTTTGAAACCCCGTATTTCCAATAAAGAAGAGCTTACTGAGTATATGGTGACTAAAGAAAGTAGGATTCCAGCCTATCTTTTCTATTGTGATGTTATTGGGCACTGATCTTGTATTTTCTTGCTTCAGGTATCGAAATTGATTTGAAGCATAAGCTGGCGCATGCTGAATACTATAGGGATTCTTCTTCTGCCCAGTTGGTGGAGGAAGCGAAGCTTAAGGATAAATTTCAGGAGGAAGCGAGGATAAGTGCTCTGGACCTGTCTAACGAACATAATCGTCGTCTCACAGTTGAGGATAACTTGAGAAAAATCATCAATGCCCTTGTGGTTGTCCAACATCATTTTGAGATGGGTGATGTTTTGAGGAATTTATTAGAAAATTTGGAGGCTACTAATGATATGTTGACGAATAGAGCATGTCGAAGACATGGACACGATCTTTTTAGGCATCTTCGAATAGACCCTGCTGACTATTGGGCTATGGATTCGGATGACTTTTGGTTTAGAGCTTGAGGGTGATGAGAGCTGCTCCACCATGTTGAATTGCGCAAGTTTATCGACAGTCGGTTGGGTCCCAAAGGAGTGGTGAAAGCTGATTCCGAGGAAGATAATTCCGATGGTGATAAGGGTTCAGAAAGTGACTCTGATTACATCGAGGAAAATGCTAAGAGTGTCACTAAGGTGATATCAAGGGTAATGTCGAAATAACTAGTGGGTAGAATCTTGCTAGCGAAGGTGGAGATATTATGGGGAGATATCTGGAAGGAGATTATGCGATAATGGTTTGGGCATCGATGGGCAAGGAAGTTGCTATAGATTCAGTTGCTGGTTCAAGTGGTGCTTCAGTCGAAGTTGTTCCTCATATCGAGCGTCATATTGAATCAATCAATGCGTCTTTGGAAAAGAATACCGCTCCTGATTCGAAGGTCCCAAAGGATAAATTTAGTCGTTGCTTCGAGTGAATCTTTTAGAATTTTTTGTAAATGGCGTTTCTGATACTAGCCTCAATGTTTTTTGTATGCTGAATACCTGCAATGAAAAAAAAATTGTTTTTACTATGTTAACTTTTTAAATTCGGTGCACGATGTGACCAAGCGCATGCTTTCCTTTTATTTTTCATCCGAAGCTCCTAGGTTGTTTTCTTAGAGTGCAATTATAGGGCTTACTTCAACGTAGGAGACTCTAAAACCCAAGCTAGTGGGGGTTGCGGATCACTCTTCCCATAGGCCTTTCACTACTTGCATTGCCTCAAACTGGCTAGGATATCGAAGTTGTAGATACCTGGTTTGCCTGGATACATAGGATGCTTAAGGTAGGTATCGAAGATACCTGGTTTGCCTAAGTAGAGCGGGATTCTTATGGTAGGTATCGAATCAGGCATCGATATTTCAAGTAACACTGTGGGGGAGTATCGGTCAAAGCTGGATCTTAGACATGGTACTGTGCTTCTGTCACGCCCACGAATTCAACCCTTTGATTCTCGATATCCCCTCCTCGATTTAGTGAGATTTAATTTTGAATGAGGTGCCCTTAGCTAGCGTAACTTGATTGTCATTCCCGTGAATGTAAACGAGTTAACTGCCTCGAGGATCCATCTACCCTAATGGTAGGGGATCATCCCATACATTATCCCCAGGATGCCTCTTCAAGGAGGTTTTAGAGATCGCATGGTAGTGGGTCTAAATGCCTCTAGATTATATAGCTTCGATGCAAAGTACCCACCTGTAACGGGGTATCTTGTGGGTAGAGAAATGTGCCATGTAGTCCACATGGTCCTTGTGACTGCATCAACCTCATATTTGTGCCTAGTCTGGTAGGTTTTTGTTTTGCCTAGTCTGGTTGGCCTTACATTTAAATATTTATATGCCCAGACTGGTGGGATTTTGCCCAGTCTGGTGGGATTCAGTTCACCTGGTGATCAGCCAGGGCCTTTTTGGAGATACGCCTAGCCAGGTAGGACTTTGCCCATTCAGGTGGGTGTAGATAATGCATCGAGACATAACAGGTCAAGCTGCTTGTTTATTTATTTCTATGTTATTGGCATCGAGGTGCCTTGATTACATTCGATATCTAAATAAGGTGTTTTAAGTACTTTCCTTCGATCAAAGTATTCATGTGTTCTCCTTGTAATTGAGTATGCTATATTTTTCGTTTCCCATTGCTTGTTCGATACCTGCCCAGGTTGGCTCTAGATGTGCTTCTGAGGTTCGATGTATTGTTGTAGGCGGTCTACTTTCCTTGATGATATTTCCATCTGAATTTTGTTGATCCGCTGTGATACTGTTTTCCTTAAATGATGCGTTAACTTCGATGTTATTTGGTGAGTGCGTATTATCTCTTTTTACTACCATAAATTGCTCTTTATCCTTGCCTCCAGATTCCCTTTCTCGCTTCCCATTCTGTATACACCCTATCTTGATTGGTGTGGCTTTTTTTAGCTTATTGATAGGGCTATAACTCTTTAACTGCTATGCGATCGAGGTTTTAGTCATCTCCACTTTCACGTTGGAAATAAATTCCTTAATGTCAACTTCTGTGTACCTTGGTTGTTTGTTTCTTTTTCCCTGACATGCCTTAGAGCCTTCCCTTTGGCGAACGTCAATTTCATTGCAAGTACGAGCTTCGGACGGGTCTTCCATTATCTCAACAATCCCATTAGGTGTTGGAAATCGAATACGTCGATGGAGCGTCGATGATACTCCCATGAGTCCATGCAGCCATGGTCGTCTCATGATAGCTGTATAGGGAGAGTTAATATCGACTACGCAGAATGGCGTAAGGAGTAGGAGTTCTCCTATATACACGGTCAGTGGTAGCTCTCCCTTGGATAGTGATGTTTTTCCATTAAATCCATAAATATTGTAGGTCGAGGGGACTAATGTTGATTCCTTGCCAAACATTTGATCATGAGCCTTTCCAAAAAGGATTTCGACAGAACTTCCTGGATCTACAAGCACCCTGGGCATATCGATTTTCCCGATGTTTAGAGTTATTACGAGAGGGTCATTATGTGCCTTTCCGTCATATGGGATGTCCTCAGCAGAAAAGAACACCGGCTTTTCTGTCATTCTTCCAATGGTTTCTTTACGACTACACTCGTTATCTCCCTGCCCTCGAGATCTCGCCTGTGAATTCTATCGGTAATGGTATTTTGAAAGCTATAGTCAGTGACCTCGGAATAAACTATCGACTTACAATCATCGAATCTAGGGATACTTCGATCAATTTTTATTTCGTATAATGCTTCTTGTCTTCTAGAGGCTTTGATTGCTGTTGAGGTGGATTTGGCAAACCAAGAAGGTGATCGAATTTTCCCTTCGACATGAAATAATAAACCTGATCTTTTTCTTTTATGCATTGCTCTGTGGGATGACCATAGAACTTGTGGAATGCGCAATAGTCCTTCGAATTTCTTCATCCTGGAGGCTGGTTTCCTCTACTTCGTGGGTAGAGAATCTCATATGCTGATTCGGATGCCTCTATACATCTCAGAGCTACTTCCAGTGGTACACTTAGCTTCAGAAGCTTTCTGTCTTGAAATGGAGGGAATCCTGGCCTTCATTCTCCGAACCTTTTGTTTTGGTACCCTCTTCCTTTGTACCTTCGACGAGAATCATAACTCTTGCCTTCGTTGTATCCCTCGTTGCTGTATCTTCGGTTGTCATGATATCTCCCGTCTCCAAACTTTCCATCATTGCCATATCGACCTTCATAATTTTGCCTTTCTCTCGACTCCTCCCCTACTTGGTTGTCACTTGGCTGATCTTGTTTTGATTCGAATAATACTTTTTTTGAAAGGTTCCACATATGTTTGAACTTCTTCTCGTTCTTCCAATGAAAGATTGTTGAACGAATGTATTTGCTTCGACATGTTATCCTTCCCTTGAGCTGCATGCTCTTTGATTTCCTCAAGCACAATGCGTTCTTGCTGGTCTTTCCTCAGATCCTGTAATGTCTCAATGTTTTTCGAAAATAGCTTGGTGTATAAGGGATGGTCTTTGTCTAATGCATTTAGGAAAGCTCTGACCATATCATTTTCAGTGGCATCATTGCCCACCTCGTCGCACTGTGCCGTCCATCAATCTGTGAGACTCTTGGTAGATTCTTTTGGCCGTACTTTAATACTGAACAATTTGTCTACCCCTGGCTTTGAAGAGTTATTGTAGATGAAGTGTTGCAATAAGACTCTTGCCAGATCTCTGAAGGAGGATATCAAGCAGACTGGTAGGTTGTCATACCAAGCTAGCGCCTCGCCTTTCAAATTGGACGAGAAATACTTGCAGAGTACCTCATCTTTGTCATCCCAAGCTAGAAATATCCTTTTGTACAATTTGTCGTGGTATGTTGCATCGCCACTTCCATCAAAGATGGAGTTGAATACAAGCATCGTTCAGTTGACCGGTATTGGCTTGCTGAGGAGTTCGTAGTTTAGGGGCGATCGATGGACTTGAATGATGGCTTATTTCAGTTGGTGATTTATCGATGGTGATATCCTGCTATCGAGAAGTTCATTCCACATTGCTTTTATCTCGTTCATCATAACTTTCTGCATTGCCGCGGTTTCCGCCTCTCTTCTGACTTTCTCACTCTCGTATACTAAGTGGATGTTGATCCCCCTGGAGTCTATACTTGGCTCGGGACGATGATTCGATGTGTCTCTGCGATGTGAACTTGCCTTGGGGTGAGGATTTACCCTTGATGGTGAGTGATGTCTTGACTGCGAACTTTCATTTGGACGAGAGTTTCCTTCACTTTTTCTGCTTTAGTAATTCGATGTTGATTTTTCGGTAGCCTTATTTTTAGCTTCGTGTAATTTTAGTTTAAGTTTCTTATTTTTCCTTATGAGTGCTTTGAATTTCTCAGCTCTTTTCGCCTGCTCTTCTTGTAACTGGTCCCTTTGTTGCACACTGTCAGATCTGTTTTATTGCGGTATCACCATGGTGTTCTCATTTTGTTGATCCATGGCGTTTTCATTATGTTGATCTGGGTACCAATATCCGTCTGGCCCCAAGTCTTCGATGGACACATTATCTTCTTCTATATTCTCTTTGTGCTGAACTGTACTTGCTCCGACATTTGGTGATACTCCCTTGCTGACTGATTGTCTTGTGAAATGTCTCAATGCTACTCCTTGCTTCGATGCCATGGTATTGATAACAACCTGCAAAAATCAACCGACAAGTGATCAAGTCCAGTGTAACAACCTCAGTGTCCTAAAGGTCTGACATGTATGCTAATGGTTATAACTGATTCTGACAAGCGAGATTTTGGGGTGATCTCGTTGACTTATACGATCCAATAGGATTCCTAATATTTCTGACATGAGGACTTTTTAAGTTGTCTATACCAAACATTCTCTGAAACCTCCGATTCTCTTAGATCTGCCTTCCAAAAATGGAAATTCTTTGAATACTACCTAACTAATCTTTCCAAAAATGGCAAAATTTATGTGAGAAAAGGAGTGCCTAACTTTCCTAAAACAACTTTTTTAGAAAGAAACCTTAAAATGACCTTGTGAATTCTTTTCAATAAGATAAAGTAGAGAAAAACACTAAGGGTATTCAACGAAATTTTACTGAACCAAGATTAAGAATTATTTTCCTACAAATTTTTTTATCAACCATTAATTTTACTTCTCCCTAAGATGTATGCTGAAATTTATAAAAAAAAAACATTCTGAATCTCGAGAGATCTTGTTTTCTGAAGCTTAGATTCCTCGAAAACTTTGATCTATAGACTTGATAGTTTGCTCGTATTTCCTTAGTAATCTAAAGCTCAATATCTTTAGAACTTAAGGTTGTTGAGCTATTTCTAGCCCAAATACGTAAAAAGAAAAGATTAAGTTATGAAACTAAAAAAAGCAGGGGTAGCGAAATACACCAACTTTTTTTTGGGCTCGTGAGTCTTATGGTAAGATATGGACGATCTCAAAAATCAATATCCAAATCTGTTAACCGGAGTTAGGATCACAAGTGATCAGTCCCTAGCGAAAGGCAAGTCTTGGTGAATCCCTCGAAAGGATTTGGGACCAACTCAAAGGTTGCAATAACGTACTTCTTGTGTTTGCTTTAAGTATATAATCAGAGATATAATGCAGAAAGTAAAGCACACAAGACACTAGAGATTTTTTTAACGGGAAAACTACAACTTGAAGAAAAACCTCGAGACCTCATCCAGTTTGCACACCGCACAATACTAATTGTCTACAAACACTAGCCTACTGTCAGACTTCGGTCTGATATGTAGCACATACCAACTCTAACCCTCTCGCACTCCTTACGTATCTAGATCCCCCACAGAACTCACACACTTGATTCCCCTAGCTGACGTCCTTTACAGGCCTATGAGTTGCTTTAACCGCCGTTAAAGGCTTATGTCAATAATTCCGGCTTTGCAACCTCAATTATCAACTGTATGTTTCGAACTGTCCTCTTCAGTTTAACATACGTAAGGTGACTTCATTTGGATTTCTCCAGGTCATACGGAAATCTACTTTACAAGCGGGGGCAGAAAAGTAAATCAAGTAAACTATGCCCAACTTATCTTGTGTCGGTATAAAATCTGACTAGAGATTCTATACCCAACAACCATCAGGAGAAACCATAAGTAAATAGATTTTGAAGCTATTTTGGTGTAAACAAGTACAATGAACTACAAACCACAACTACTCGACGTGGATAATGATTCTAATAATAAAATATAAAGAGTAAAGATATATTCATTCATTGAGAGTAAAGTGTTTCTGAGGCTAATTCTACAAGGATTATGAGCTTCAAGACCAAAGGAGATTAAACATGATTTACTAACCTAGTCTCTCTCAAAAGCCCCAAGTCTTACAAAAAAATCCAACCCCTACAACTGAGCCCGAGCTCGCCTTTTATAGTGCGAGATACAATGGTGGGAAACATCTAATAAGACAAACTACACAATCGTGGGTGTCAGAAGTTGTCGAGTAGGTCGGTTCTCCTCGAGATGGCATCGTGATTAGAGCTGGTTATTACGTCCTTCGATAGTATATCTTTGATGACATTATCGAGGATGTGTATCGAGTCGAGTTCTTCAAAGTCCTCCAAGTTGTCTTCGATCTTGAGGACTCCTTTTGATATATTCGATTAATACAACACACTGACATACGATATTTCCTGGGTTGTACTCCATGCATCGTACTCCTTCCTTTTATCCTACTTCTTCTCCAGGATGCTGACACGTGTCTTCGATGGCTTTATACCCCCGCAATTTGCCTCTTTCCTTATTCGAAGATTGAAAATATCCGAAGAAGGAAACTTCTAGTATTTTAATTTCCTCGACACGTGTCCAACCTTTAATTTTGTAATTGCCACACGTTAGCCCCTTATTTTGGAAACGTCGCCCCTTTCGACCTCCTGACCTGCTATACCGGTTCCCCTTCTTTCCGTATTTAAACCAAACTTCTCATTTTGAAACTTTATTTCCCTTTCTGATTTTTCTGCAAAGCCCTTTGTTTCAAGTAGCCTTCTATGTCCCTCATTTTCTTCCTTAAACCTTGTTTCTTTGATTCATGCTTTCAAATCTTTGGTAATGGTGAGTTTCCCGATCTGTTCTTGGTTTTTTAACTAACTTCTTCTGCTACTGTATTTCAGGCACCTAAGAAGAATGTTGATCCTACAATTTCCTGGGAGGAGTGATCTAGACTTCTGGGGTACAAGAAGGAACTTTTTCCTTATAACGAGATTGCGGATGCAACGGCTTTGTCCCCCGAATTTTATGTTGAACATGATTGCAATGCCCCAACAAATCATAGTTTATGGCGAGCAATAGGTGTTGGCCTGCCTATTCCCTTGTACAATCCATCGAATCCACTGTTATACGAGATCTATTCCAAGATTGACCCTCACCGAGGTGTGATGCAACTAACTGGTAATTCGATTCGACTGCTCAGCGAATGGGTAGCTCATTTCGAGGGTAGATCGAACTACTACACTTCTTTCCTGAAGGACTCGAATCCTCATTCATTCTGGACTGCAAAGAATTTCTTTGAACATTATCAGGTTGAGATGGGCTTGAATAAAGAAGCTGCTCTCTGGGGGTGCAATTCAAGAAGGTTGTTGGTAAAGCGCATGTTCTCGAGGATGTGGACCCCACTGGATCGACTACGAATAAACTGCTTTGACATTTCTGTGATGACGTGTGGTTTACCAAGCCTTTGCGCATTCTTATATTTGCGTTCCAAGCATTCCCTAATCCTACTCCATCTTCATCGATCAACTTATAAGCTCATTTCCCAACTACTTGCTGCACTTTGAAGGGTCCGCCGTCTCCTTTCTGATAGGGCGTGATTTCTCACAATACCAGATCTCCTGGGTAAAATTCTCTTTCGATGACTTCTTGTTATATCCTCTTGGCAATCCTTATTGATAGTTGATGATTTGTTGGAGTGCTTCCTCTCTTTTCTCTTTGAGGTCATCCAATTTGTGAATATCAAGTCAGCTGTAAGGTTTTGCTCTAATGATTTGTGTTTGTCTGTGGGCAACACTATCTCGGTGGGTAGCACTGCCTCCGTTCCAAATGTGAGATGAAATGGTGTCATCCTCGTTGCTTCTCTTCGAGATGTTCGAAATGCCCATAATACGTTGTGGAGGTGCTCGCACCATTGTTTTTTTGTGATGCAAGACTCTTTTCTTCAGGTTTTCCCCAATTGTCTTATTAGTCGCCTCTGCCTGCCCGTTACTTTGGGGATAAATTGGCGTCGATGTCCCTAACCTTACGTTGTATTGGCTGAGCATGAGTTTGAAATCAACACTTAAGAATTCCTTTGCATTATCTGATCCTATCTCGGCAGGGACTCCGAAATGACAAAATACATTATCCCAAAAGAAAGTGAAAACGTCTCTACCCGAATGGTGCCTCAATGCTTTAGCTTCGATCCATTTTGTAAAATAGTCTGTTGCTACGATGATATATTATCGCTATCATGATCCGGGAATGAAAGGTCCTATGATATAGACTCCACACTTTGCGAAGGTCCATGGGCTTAAGACCGAGTTTAGGTTCGTTGCAGGTGCATGAATCCTTTTGGCAAATCTCTGACAAGCATCACATCGTCGAGATATATCCTTTGTATCGATTTGCATGTAGGGCCAGTAATACCCCTATCTCTTAGTCCTCTGAGCTAACGCTCTTGCTCCACTATGGGTTCATGCTTCGCCGCTGTGAAGCTCTGTCATTAATGAAACTCCGTCTATTTGATGAACACATCTTAGTAGCGGCCACAGGTAAGATTGGCGATATAAGACACCATCAAGAATTTTGTAGTTTCCTAACCTACTGATAACCTTATGGGATGAAAGTGGATTACTTGGCAGTTCCTTTGTTTCTAAATATTTTCTCATTAGTAACCTCGAATCCTCGCTTTCCTCTTTGATTGCCATTACGAGCTCGTCCTTCGTAACCCTCGCTTTCATCTTTGATTGCAACAATGCTTGGATATGTTATCTTGGAAGAAATAAATGCCAAAACGTCTGCGTATCTGTTGTCTTTTCTGCAGATGTGCCTAAATTTTAGGTTTGGAATCTTTGTCATGTACCTTTTAGTTAACTTTTTGTATTTTAGTAATGATTCATTTGACTGATAGCTCCCATCGAGTTGCCTGACCACGAGTTGAGAATCTGTAGTTATTCTTGCTTCCTCGATCTCCATTTCTTGCATGAGTTTTAGTGTATGAATCATTGCTTCGTACTCTGTTTCGTTATTTGTGGCTTCGAATTCCAATCGAAGTGAATATACCGTTCGCTTTCCTTCTGGGGAAGTGAAGACTATTCTGATTCCACGACCATCTCAATTTACTGATCCATCGATGAATATCTCCCAACGTCGAGGATGACACAGCTGTAAAATATCTAATGGACCTTGTTCTTCTTCGATGCCTAGCATTGGATCTCCTTATTCGTCTTCTTCTACAAGAAATTCGGCTAGAAAGTCATCTATAACTTGCGATTTTTGTGCCGTACGAATTTTGCAGATCACATCATATTGCCCTATCTGAGCATTCCATTTTGCAATCCTTCCTGCTGCCTGGGTATTTATGAGAATTGACTCGACCGGAGTTTTAGTTAGTACGATGATTCGATGATCTTGAAAGTATGTCCGAAGTTTTTGAGTTGCCATTACCAATGCTAGTATGAGCTGCTCTAACTTGGTATAATTTTTTTCCGCTGGAAATATAGTGCCGCTGATGTAATACATTGGCTTTTCTCCGTCCCCGGTGGTTACGAGCACCGCACTAATGACATCAGAATTGGCTACAATGTATAGTCTTAGATCTTCATCCTTTTCTGGCCGCTGCAAAGCAGGTAGTCCTACCAAGTAGTTTTTGATCCCTTGAAATGTTGCTTCTCTTTCGTCTGTCCATAAATCTGTTATCCTTCCACTTAATGTTTGCACTTAATGGCCGCTGAAGAATTCTTTGCATCGATTCGAGGATCGAGCAATAAACATACTTAAAGCTGTTATCCTTCCACTTAATGTTTGCACGTCTCTTACTGTTGCTAGAGAAGGCATATCTCGGATCGCCTGTACCTTTGTTGGGTCCGCTTCGATTCCCGTTTTTGTAACTACATACCCTAAGAATTTTCCCGAAGTAACTATAAATATGCACTTGGCAGGATTGATCTTCATGTTGATTTGTCGCATCTTCTCTAGTATTTCTCGCAGGTCTCCCACATGGGTTTCTGCCTTTTTGTTTTTCACCAACATGTCGTCAACATATGCCTCCAAAATTTTCTTCAACCAGGGGCGAAAGATGTTTTCCATTGCCTTTTAGTATGTGGCACCTACGTTCTTTAAACCAAATGGTATGCGAGTGTAGCAGAATAATATGTTGGTTGTGATGAAGGCTGTGTGCATCTGGTCTTTTTCTGCCAAAGGAATATGGTTATACCCAGAATAACCGTCCATGAAGCTTAACAACTCGTGTCCTGCTGTGGCGTCTACCATTTGATTAATACTTGGCAAAGGATGTGGATCCTTCGGGCATGCCTTGTTAGATTGCTAAAAGATGCAGATTCAGACTCCTTTGTTTTTCTTTGGAGTTATAACCTTGTTCGAGATCCAATCCGCGTATTGAATTTTCTTGATTATTCCTATTGTTATCATCTTGTTAAGCTCAAACTCAACTGCTTCCTAATATACATCTGCAAGTTTCCTTGGCCTTTGCTTGAATGGTCGTATCGAAGGGTTGATATTCAAATGATGACATGGTAAACTTGGATCGATCCCTGGCATCTCACTCATTTTCCTAGCAAATACATCTGCGTACTCTTTTAACAAACCTTCCAACTCCATCCTTTGCTCTTTTCCCATTAACGTTCTAATTTTCAAAAATTTGGTTCCTCTTTGGTTCCAATGTTGACATCAGTTGTGGGCTCTGTTGGTGCGAAGTTTTGCTGCTTCCTCGTTCATAGGGATGGGATCTTTCAGAGCTTCCTTTGTTACCGCCGCACTGTTTCCTTCGATGGATTCCTTAATTCTCTTTCGATGACCTCGACCCGCTTTTGCTTTCGACGTTCCTTTCGATTGTGCCTCGCATGCCTCCTTTGCTCGATGTCGTCCTTGTGGCAAGTTTGTGCATCCAAAGTATCACTAATAATTTCACTTATGCCCTCGGGAGTTGGAAACCTTAGTCTTTGATGCAGTGTAGATGATACTCCCATGAGACCGTGTATCCATGGTCGCCCCAAGATAAGATTGTTAGGTGATTCGATGTCTAAAACACAGAATGTTGTCAGTAGCTTCATCGAACCAATATATATAGGCAGTGATACCTCCCCTTTTGTCTTAGAAGGTTTGCCGTTAAATCCATAAATTATGTAATCTGATGGGACCATTAGTACGTCTTTGAAAGATCGTCTGTAGCCCATTCCGAAGAGAACATGCACCGATCTTCATGGGTCAATTAATATTCTTGGTAACGGTATCCTGTTCACAGTTGTTGTTATCACCAAGGGGTTGTTGCTTGATCCACCTTCTGGGATGTCTTCAGCTGAGAAAAATATTGGTTCTAGCTGCCATGGTTCGAATTTTCTTGCATATTCGATGCTCATTATTTCTTTTCTCTGGCAATCTCTTTTGTGTATTCTTCCAGTTATATTGCTCCGGAGGCTTGCATTTTTCCTTGATTTTGAAGCTATTTTGGTGTAAAAAAGTACAATGAACTAAAAACCCCAACTACTCGACGTGGATAATGATTCTAATAATAAAAGATAAAGAGTAAGATCTATTCATTCATTGAGAGTAAAGTGTTTCTGAGGCTAATTCTACAAGGATTAAGAGATTCAAGACCAAAGGAGATTAAACATGATTTACTAACCTAGTCTCTCTCAAAAGCCCCAAGTCTTACAAAAAAATCCAACCACAAAGGTACGCTATCACCTACTTGTGCTTACCAACTCTCAAGAGAAGTCTTTATATGTTAGGTAAATGCCACAGAGGATGAAAAAGGAGGGGTACCGAAATACTACCAACTTTTCGTTTTGGCTCGTGAGTCTTATGGTTAAAGTCTGGAGGATCGCAAAAATCAATATCCAAACCTCCAACTGGAGTTGTTAGACCTCGACAAAGAATACTTTGGAGTCAACTCTTACAGTTAAGCAATAACGTACTACTTGGTGCTTTAATTATAAATCAGAGTTATAATGCGGAAAGTAAAAGCACACAAGACACCGAACGTTTTTTTAACGAGGAAACTGACTTGCAGAAAAACCTCGGGACCTCGTCCAGTTTGAACACCGCCCAATACAAACTGACTACAAACACTAGCCTACTATAAGACTTCGGTCTGGG
>JAJJMA010105269.1:0-19989 GCA_023529015.1 Papaver nudicaule | reverse complement strand
AAAACAAGTTAAATCGTCGCACTATGTAATAAAATCTTGACGATTTAAAAAAACAAGTTAAATCGTAATGGCTTTTGCATTACTTGTATGACGACTAAATTTTATTATGATATAAATCGTTATGATTTAAAACACAACCATGACGATTTACAAAAATCGTTATTGTTCCACATATACCTTGACGAGTATACAAAAATCGTCACGTTAATTGTTTACAACCATGACGACATAAAGATTACAATACCTACATTACACAAAAATCGTTATTGTTCCACACAGTATGCTCTATAACTTCAGTTCTGGGTTTCTTCTCCATAATGGTGTCCAGGGTATATGAATGTCTAATGTTTAGGCAATAATGGCTTCTGGGGGTGGGTGGTGTTGTCTGCATATACCTTAATATGTCTGCATATCAAGTCATCACTCAGAGTCTATAGTTGCTGAAACTGCAATTTGAAAGAGCCCACCTTTGCTCCTACACCAGACAGCCCAACCTACAATTTGAATGTAAATCCAACTGTTAACTGTGTGTTGCAAACTATGATGATTGCTTGGACATTCATTTTGTAACAAAACCATGGTAAATAGGCTACTGTGCTACATAATCTAGTACGATAACCTCGAACTCGAAATAAACATTGTAATGTCTATATTGTCTAGGGACAACAGATTTTGGTCCCAACGGTCCAGTTTTCAGTCATTTGAGAACAAGGCATTTGAACTAAAAATCATATTTAAAATAAGCCGGTGTAGAAGCAGACATACCTTTAAAACATAGTTGTTCTTCTTCCTGCAGTTGTTGTTCTTCATTTTTTTTATTCATCGTCATCACAATGATAAGCCTGGTATAGTACAAAGCATTAAGTGATCATGTCAGTACCCTTACCATGAATCTATGTTGTAATTTCTGCATAACCATGAACACTGCTACCAACATCAGGGAAAATGAACATCATTAATCAATTGTGGTATGATAACCCCTTTGCCAAACTCAAACATCACTAGCAGAGTTTTGCAAACATGGTACACATGAAGGCCCTAAATAAATAATCTAGCTTGTCGGATTCTGATATTTCCAAGCAGACATAGAAGTACTAAAATGGACAACCATTCATTGATATGCAAAGCAATTAAGTGGAATTGTCCACACACACAAAAAAAAGGCGGAAGAGAACTAATTTCGAAGAAAAAAAGAGTGGGGAATTTTTGGTATAATCGAACAAAATTAAAATGAACATACCAGCGATGCCAATTGGCTCACCCAAACAAACATTTATAGTACCAGCCAACAGTTATTTAGTACTTTAAAGATCAAAGATACATGGGGCAGTGCCAATCAGTAAAAGTTAGGGACTTACTTATTTGTGTCTGAATCCAGCATTGTAGTAGAAACCTCAAGTTACTATAGATTCTTCTACAGCAGGATGGACACTTGTACCAGAAGGTTATGTATGAAAGAGCTACAACCTGTACAGAACAACAATCGTCATATTTTAGGGAGAAAACCATACGAGTTATATTGATTTTTGCACAGAAAATTAAATAATTTTGCAATCTTAACTCGTCATGGTCCTACCTTTCCATGACGATGTTTCATGTTGTACTACTAGTTTCACAGAGCATTCAAAGTTCTAAAAAAAAATGGAGTTTAATATCATTTTTACTCACAGAACCTGGAATACCCAATTGAAGCATTTTTACAAACATCTGCGCAGCAGTACTAGAAATTCAAGATGGTGGTTATTGTGGAATGGTTGTGGTGGTGGTGGGTTATTAAGGTTAGGTTTATTTGGAGGTGGTGACTGAATTTAATTTTAGATGGTGGTGGTTTCTGGCTTCGGTGGTGGAGGTGGTTTTTTTGGAATGAGTTGCAGAGAGATGGGTGATTGAATCACAGAGCATTGAAGCCAATCCAATCCCAAAAATTCTCCTTTCAAAACCTAAATTGCAACAATCCAATCTCAAAAATCAGCATAACAAAAAATTAAGCCATGAATAAACAGAATCTGGAAAACCCAGAGAAGAAAAACTCACCAGCATCAAAAGAACATTCGTCATAGTTAACCAAGAGAGTATGACGAGTTTTCATTTTGTAATCTCCAATTGAAAAAACCAATTACTCCAAACCCTAAATCTTCTGACGAACCATCTCTCAAATCGTTTAAATTAGATTGGTGCTGGTGGTGAGGTGGTGGTGAGCGAAAAACCTAAATCTTCTGAAACCCTAAATCTTATGATTAATCTGTTGGGTTGAGGATTAGTCGACTAAATTGAATCTATCTGGGTTTAAGAAGACGAAGACGAAGAACAAGAAGAACCATTGTTCTGCCTCTCCCTCCTGTTCTTCACTAATTTCCATAAAAACCAGTTCAATTTCCATAAGAGTTGCAGAGAAATGGAAGTTGAGATTGAGAGATTAGTGGTGGTGATGGGTTATAAGGTAAGAGTTTGTAGTGGTGAGCGATGGTGAGATGGTGGTGGTGTTCTGTGGGTTGAGAACGATGGTGAGGTGGTGGTGATGTTCTGTTGTTAGATGAAGAAGAAGATGATGGAGGTCGAGAGATAGTGGTGGTGTTAAGAGGGAGGGGTGGTGGGTTATTAGATTTAGGGTTTTAATCTTTAGGATTAGCATAAAATTAGACACCCCCTTATAACTGAATAGGATACCCAAACTCATTTTTGTCACCCCTTCGCCCCCATTAAAAATCAGCTCGCCCCCGAATTTGCTAGGAATTAAATTCATCAATCAGGTCTAACTTAATGGTTGAGTGTTGGCTCAGTGAAAGGTAATGGTCAAAACATTTAATGAAGGGCTAATCACTAGGGTAGTCCAATCAAGTGATATTTCATATTAATGATAGTCTCATTTGAATGTGTATTTGGTGAGTATGAGATTTTGGAACCTGTCACACATAATGAAGTTCCACACGGCCATTTTGACTGTCACTTCTCTTTGTTTTCACCAAATTTACTGTTTAAGGTAATGATGGGAACTACCCCATAGTTGAATAATTGCATGGTCTTGTGTATCCGCAACCTGCCTTGAAGAAAGGCAGCTCCAGTCAGTCGGACTCCTCCAAAACCGCACAAATAAACCAGTTGTCGCTAAAATGTATACCCCTACTAATTTTTGAGTGGTTGGGCCCATATATTTTGGGAATCAATCAGTTACGATGGAGAGACCTTGCACTTGAGTTCTTGGAATACAAGAACCATTCAAGGTTGATATTATAGGTTAAACAAAAATATTTTGTGGTGTACTCAGTACCCTCGTCTTTTCACAATGGATAATAAATATGACTTTGATAAATCAAAGTACTTTCAATAAAAAGGGGTAATTTGCGATACCTCCCCTGTAAAGATTGGTAATTTGCGATACCTCCCCAAAAAGATCGTTATTAGTGATTCCTCCCCTAGTTAAGTTATCTGCATATGTGTCAGTTATTTGCCACGTCAGCAAACTAGACACGTGTCATAGTGAAAAACCCAAAATACCCTCGAATATTTTTAAAAAAAGCATCACACGTGGAGGGTATTTTGATCCTTTTACAGTTAGTAGTGACACGTGTAGAAATCATACGTGGCAGATAACGGACACCTAGGCAGATAACGTAACTGGGGGAGAAATCACTAATATCGATCTTTTTGGGGAGGTATCGCAAATTAACAAAATTTACTGGGAGGTATCACAAAATAACCCCAATAAAAATCAGATCCATCCAACAAACTTGATTCCAATTGATTCATTCAATCAGGTTGGCACAAGAAACAACGTTTGCTTACAAATCCAGGTCGATAGATAATCAAGTATAGTTCTTCAACACAATCTTGAGTGACTTATATGAGAAGATAATGACCTTAGAATAAACAATATTGATCTATGAAGAAATTGTAACTGCGAAGATATATTAGAGATATATTAATAGGCTTCTTGGTCCCTTAGGAAGCTTCACAGTATCAACTCTAGACAACGAGACTAAGAACTTGCAGAATAAATGAAGGTTGGCGTTTTAACAACGAATTGCTAGAGGGACAAAGCTTGAAGGAGGAAAGTGCACTCCTATTTATAGTGTACGACCAAAACTTGTAAAGGAAATAATATCCCGAATATAATATTTATTTTATAACATGTGCTAAAATGTGTAAAAAGGAAATTAAATCCCACACATTAACTATTTGAGATACAAATAGATGGCACCCTTAAATAATAAGGATCTAGTATATTTAGCCAACCAAGAAATGGCAAGAAGATCGATGTCATTTAATGTCTTAACAAATGATAATCATCTCAAATAAGTACACTTCCAAAGTTAATAGATTGAAAATAAAGCTTTGAAATATTGTTAATATTTTTTTTTCTAGATATTCATTAAAGATAAGATCGTTAAAATCTTTATAGGTGGCAGAGGGACCATATTTGGTTTTTCCAAACAATATGATATCGTTGCAAGTTCGAATATTGTAGCCTTGAGTGTCCAGAAATGAAACGAAACATGTTGACTAATGTTTATGACCAAACCGAACCTTGAATCATACATTCACGAATAAAAGTTTAGTACTAAGTATGATTCATCAAATGGTTCTCTCACTCATTACATATGCAAGTATAATTAAATGGTGCATCAAGAGATCGATTTCAATATGAGGAAATCGATTCCTAGCTCAAGAATCTGTCACCAAAGGTAGACATTGATTTCTAAGCAAAAGAGATCGATTCCTTTTAAGAGAAATCAATTCCTTGGTATAAGAAATCGATTCCAAGAGTATATATCGATTTCTACCGATGGTAATCAATTTCTAGCATCCAATGATCGATTAATTTGAGAGAGATCAATACCTAGCTTAGGAGATCAATTCCTTTCTTTTAAAAATCGATTCCTGACATTAGTAACTGATTCCCATATAGAGACATCAATGCCTAGCTTAGGAAATCGATACCAAGAAATTAAGGTTCGATTCCTCGCATTAGTGGTTGATTCCTTAGACAAGAAATCAAATACTAGTCCACATAATGGAACTCTAGTAACAGTCATTTATGTATAGTGACTCATAAAGAACATTAGCAACTTTAAATGCTGAAGATACGATTTTGGATTAAATTCATACCTTTGCCAAATATCCGGTAAATGTCCGGTGATTCAAGATGACAATCGATGAGAATGCCTTATTGGCGTGGATTGATTAGTCTTTATAGTTATGGGATTGTTAATTTGCTTTGGTTACCTAGATTAACAGAGACAATTCATACACAAAAAGATATATAGAGAGAAAGAATCTAGTCTTATTTCTCATTAGTGAATGTGCTTGTTTACAACTGAGGTTGGCCGGATATTTACAGAGGGCGAGAATACAAGTTAAGGGTACAATAGTATTTACATAGCATTAAATATCTTGGATCCGATTGTGTCGCTTGTATTTCCGCCAATGGATGACGGAACCCGCAGTTCTCTTTTTGGCAGCTTCCACTAATATTGAACTGCCTTATCTCTTGCCAGGTTCTGCCTTGATAGCCGTTGTCGCCATTCTGAACACCAGTACCTATCTGTCGAACCCTTGACGCGTCCTCCTGCGAACTTTCTGGTTCCTTTCGTTCAGTCTCTTTGCCTTTCAGTTATTAATTTGGTTAGATGCTGAAAAAGAGGGGATACCGAGATATACCACCAACTTTTAGTTTTCGTGAACCTAGTTAATTCTAGGTTGTTTGAACGATCTCACAAATCAATATTCAAACAACAACCTGAGTATAGTTCAGAGAACCGAACCCTAACAAGAAAAGGTTCTTGTAGATCTTAATAGAGATGCATTCACTACAAGTTATAGATCAACAAACTTGTAATTACTTTAATTATATATAAATCATAGATAATATAATGCGGAAGGGAAAAGTAATGCAAGACACCGAGGAAAACTGCAAACCAGCAGAAAAACCCTTGGACCTCGTCCAGATGTGAACACCCTCAGTATTAAGCGAATACAGACGCTAGCCTACTCTCAGACTTCGGACTGGAATGTATCGATACTGAATTAACCCTACGAGCAGTCCAGCTACTAATGTGTTCCTACGTCTCTTGGCTCCCGCAGAAACCTACGTACTTGATTCCCCTAGCTGACGTCCTTTACAGGCCTATGAGTTGCTCCACTTCCCTTCGTGAAGACTAGCGCTACCCTACCTCAAACAGGACGCTTAAAAGTACTTCGTTAAAAAAAACAAGAATACGATTGTGCTTTCCTTTAGACTTAAAGTCAAGGTAAATGGAAATCGGTTTTACTGAATAGGGCTTATTGATCTAACCTAAACAGTCTTACCTCCTAACGCTAGACGAACTTAGTATTAAACCTAGTTCGTGAATATGCGTTATGGAACTTCTTGGGTTTACGATTCAAGATCTACCGTACGAAGTTTCTATCAAATCTTGGTCGTGATAAGATTGAAATAATTCAATCGACCCAAGATACATGATCAGGAATTTGACTTCCGACCTGTGCGTCACGATCCTCAAGTGAAGTCTTTCAATAGTCGTAGTCCAAAGGACTTCAAGATGACGACCAACCTTTATGCAAGGATACACAGATGCGTAGAGGATTGAAGTTGTATCTTGCAGAAGGTCATCTATTTATAGGAATCATCAAGGGAGGCTTTGCTTTAAAGTTAAGCAACCTTGAATGAGGCTCAAGCAAGTTTCTGAACCTAGAAAAGTCCATAGGCTTGTATTGAGGTCCAACTCAATCTTCTTCTAACACGTTAGTCGAAACCTTAAGGTTGTGAGAAGACTCGCCTTGATCAAGAAGGATGGCTATGGCTCAAACAAGTTTGGCCAAGCTATGGAGTCCATACACAAGTACATGAATTCAAAGAAAATTGTGGACATGAGTCTCATGGACCTTATTGTGAAATATTGCAAGAACTAATCACATAGGTAAGAACGTCAACACATGAACGCGTATGAAGTTGAAGTGTTCTTCTCATGGTTTACATACGTGTATATGAACGCGTACATAGAGGAATTTGTGGAGTTCAGGAACTTCCTGAGTTCTCATGTACGCGTACGTGAATGCGTACATACAAAGTGCTGTGGCTCTAAACAAAAACGTAGTTCAGTTAAAAATGCGTACATGAACGCGTATGCTGTTCATGCAATTTAAGATCCAACTCTATTCCACATTCTACTTGAGCATTAGTCGTGAAATGACTTAGATGCTTAAGAGAACTAATCATTATAATCCTTCGGATCACATAAGCAACATTATAGACTATTTTCATGATAGAATGGCAAATATGAAACATGAAAGGAAAACCTTTCTAACCTTTAGTGAGGACGATATGTTTAATCAAATATGTAAGCTCCGGTCTTCATCTTCAATGGTATTCGTCTCGAATTCCTAAATTTATCCTAGTCCGAGTTGTAGAGTAGACTTATCAAGGATTATGTTTTGGTCAACTAATCTTGACAACTGACTTGAGATAGCAACATCAATGGGTTCAACCGAGCAAGGCTCTAACAATCTCCCCCTTTGTCAATTTTAGTGACAAAACCAACCTTACATATGGATTCAAAAACTAAAAATGTTTTAGCCCTAACCATAATGTACTTGATCTTCTTGTAATCTTCAACATCTTCGAATAAGAGTGTTCCTACAAGTGAAGATTCAAGGTAGATATAACAAACTCAAAGTCACCACACATCTTGGTTCTGGAAGGACATAGTCCAACAAGAGTTTGTTATGCAATTGAGTTGTTTATAAAACTTGTAAGCATATTGCATCGATGCTTAAATATACTATACAGTATGATATGTTATCCCCCTTACTCAATACACTAACTTTTGCTTTGACATGACAAGCACATCGACTTTGCTCCCCCTATGACACTGTCGTAGACACTTGTCTAAGTAGTTAGAAGATTTTACACCCCCTTACTACAAGATTTCTCCCCCTTTTTGTCACAAAAATAGACAAAAGAAAAAGAAAAATAGGAATCATCATAAAATACCATTAATCAATGTAGACAAAGGTAAACATACTCAAACGAGAGATAAAAAAATGCAATTCTCTCACAATTTCCACAGCCGCACATCCCAAAAAGATATTACCATGAAGCACAAGTTCAAAAGAACTCTTCCCCCATTATGTGTCATTCCCTAAAGAACAACACGACGATCTTCCCAAACAAGGATTTTAGATAAATTCTTGGGTTAAAGCACAATTTTACAAGTAAAATTGCAATTATGTTTTTCTTCTCTAGCCAGTTACGGTCAAATATGAATTCAAGGTTTAATCTTCCAAATTCTCAGAGAGTTTCGGTCAACCATCGCCTTTAGAGAAAACATAAGGTTACCCTTTCCTAGTAGTCGTAAGACTAAGAATCAAAGGTAAAACATTTTATCCAGCGGAGTCCAACATTGTATCCTACGAGGTACCTCCTTATCAAAATCGTCTCCCATAAGCTATAAGAGTCAGAAGCATGGATTTTGATAATTCTTCGTAAACTGCTTTACCCGAACGGGTGATATGGCTAAAAAAGCAAGCTCACGATTTTTGCAATACATTCATAAAGATAATCAATTAAGATCAAGTATTGCAATCATCAATTAAGATTTTAATTAAATAACCTCTATTAATTGATGAAAATAAAACATGGAAGTACAAGAAATAACATGCTTAAATCAAAAAGATGACTACTTCTAACATAGTGATTACCCAAACCCTAGGGAAAAGACAAAAACTTTTTAATAAAAGGAGTTAACTATGCTGAGCGAATACGAAATTCGTTTGGATACTCAAAGAGTTCTTCAATAATGATCTTGCAATTCTCATATTCTGACTCTGAGAGACCTGTCCATTCTTTGAAAAGAGACTTAAAGAAACGTAGTTCTTCTTCACAGTTCTTGTAGATATAAGGATTTTCCAAGATATCATCAATCTTATGCAACACAAATTTAAGTTTGGAAATAAATTCATATGAAGTGTAAATATTGATCACGTGGTGTGCATTAGGAGCACCTTTTTCTGATATTGGTTGAAGATTCTCTTGATCAGCTTTCTCTGCATAATAGTCTATGTTTCTGACTCTTTCTACAATGGAAGACATGATGACATAATAGTTTTTTACTTACTTTCTCAATATTGTTTTGCTGGCCCACTGCCCCTTTTTAATTCCAACTGAACTAAGTTTATGTATCAACAATATGTTTAGAATTTTTAATCTAAGAGCATACTTTTCTCTGACAAAATCAAGAAGTAATTCCCATGGTTCCTGTTCTCGACCCTTGCCTTAGGAGCCAGAGGCTGAAATTTTATCCGAACTACGAGACAATTTTTGCAGGTCATTTTTTTGGGTACAGTTTTCTGATAAAAGGTTTGACAATTCACAAGTTGATTTCTCAAGTTGATCAGTAGTCGTCAGAAGATATTTTTCAGTCATCTTAAGAGTATTCTTCAATTGAAGATTTTCTTTTAAGAGACCTTCACTTTTATCCAGAAAGTCTAATATAAGATTATCCGAATCATCCTTATCAGAACTCTGCAAATAATGCTTGATCGAGCGTGTTGTTCTCGAAGAGATGTTCGTTAAGCATATCATCGAGTTTAGCCATAAGAGAGTTATGATATTCCTTGCTTGGCCATTCTTTCATCATATATCCAAATCCACGACACTTATAGCATTGGATTTCTTATTCTTGAATATCCTCATCTTTCCTTGCTGACTGTGAATTCTCGAACGGACGTCTGGAACGTTGCATCTTCTTGTTCCTTAAAAGTTCTCTAATTTGTTGAGTGATCAAGGACAAGGTAGAATTTATGTCAGAATTATCTTGATCATCACATTCATCAGCCCATGAAGTGTTAGTTGACGTGAGCTTAGGATCACAGCTTGCATCGAATGCAATAGACATGGGTTCAGTCTTATGATCATGATCAAAGATTTTTAACTTGGCAATAAGATCACCTCCCTTTATATCAAAACCATATGACTCTTGGATGACATGTTCTTTTGAGTCGTATCTTGAAGGTAGAGACCTGAATATTTTTCTCACGATTTCCCTTTCCTCAATTGTTTTTCCAAGCGATTGCGAGGAATTAATAATTGCGGAGAGTCTGTGATTAATTTCTTGAAAGGTTTCTTCATCAGACATACGAAGATTTTCCCAGTCTGACGAGATAATTTGAAGACGAGCTTCTTTATCTGAAGTGTTGCCTTCAAATATGGTTTGTAGAGTATCCCATTCTTTCTTCGACGTATTACATGTAGAAACATGATGTTGAAGTTCTGGGGTTACTGCATGTATGATTGCATTAAGCGCATCAGAATCTATCTTGGCTTCTAATCTTTCTTTAACAGAGTATTCTGAAGGAGTTTTATCCTTTACATGTCACCGTTCTTGATAGTGGGTATGGTAAACCCATTATTCACAAAGACCCAACATTGATAGTCTCATGATTGAAGAAAAGAGCGCATGACGGATTTCCACCATAGATAGTTTGTGCCATCAAATACTGGTGGAACATTGACATTAGCTGAATAATGTGTGTTCATAGTTCACGAAAGCGTCAAACAGTTATGTCTTTCAAGGTGTTTCCCGGCTCCGATACCAACTGAAAAAGAGGGGACACCGAGATAAACGCCACCAACTTTTAGTTTTCGTGAACCTAGTTGATTCTAGGCTGTTTGAACGATCTCACAAATCAATATTCAAACAACAACCTGAGTATAGTTCAGAGAACCGAACCCTAACAAGAAAACGTTCTTTTAGATCTCAATAGAGATGCATTCACTACAAGTTATAGATCAACAAACTTGCAATTACTAGGGTCTGACCCGTGTCGTTGGCACGGGCTTTGGATGGTTTATATATTTTGATGGTTTATATATTGAGGAAGGATCCACTGATACTCCTCATCTTACACTATTTCCCATTTTTGCGGCCATTTTTTTTTTTGTAAAACCTAAACGATGACGGATTTGAAACTAATATTTTGTGTATATGTTCCTTTTACAAAGCTCTACATTCCTTAAAATTTTTTTAGAACATTTCGAAACATATAGCACCACTATTATATATTTTGATAATGAGGAAGGATCCTGTGACATGGTTAAAATGACACTATCCTGACATTGTGTCGCAATTTTTTTGATAACTTCCAAACGACAATCAATTTGAAGCTAATTTTTTGGGAGCATGTTCTTCTTATAGAGATTTATATTCGTACCAAAAATGAACGCATTCCGATATGTATGGAACCACCATCTACCAATTGTCGTTTTAACCGTTGAATCAAAAAACTAACCAACGGTTAGTTTTGAAAGGTATAAAAGGTGGTGTTATACATCTCGAAATGCGCTCATTTTTGGTATGAACATAGAGCTCAATAAGAAGAACATGCTCCCAAAAAATTAGCTTCAAATTGATTGTCGTTTGGGAGTTATCAAAAAAATTGCAACACAATGTCAAGATAATGTCATTTTAACCATGTCATGGGATCTTTCCTCTTTGATAATATATTTAATATATTTTCCCTATAGTATAAGGTAAAAGTTGTGCCTGATAGGGGTGCTTCTGTCATTTTAATGTTCATGCAAATTCTATGGATTTATCATTCGCAACATACTTGGCCTCTCATTCACTCTTTGAAGTAAGTTTGATAATTCTCTTGTTCCAATTCATGAGCTAGACTTAAGTTTGGCCATTAGAGCAATGTAAATGGGTTTCTTCACTCTTGAAACACCAAAGTGAACACTAAAGTCGTAATCAGTAATCACAAAGGCTTTCTAAAGAACCAAATGTTCGTCTAATACTCCAAAACGCAGCAAGCTCATTTATAACTCTCTACTGAGCAAGTTTGGAGTGAATAGCCGGCCTCAATTATGGAGGTTCATTCTTATTTCCAGTACAGTTTCTCATTGTTTGTCACTTTGAGAGAATTTGAAACACATTTTAAAATGATAACATTTATTTGTTCAAATAAAGGAAAAGAACAAAAAACATAGCAAGAGAAATTCACTGATGGAATGCTACCCTTACACACTCCGCATATACATGAACATCTTCTCAGTATATTGACCTAAGAAAATTTGCAACAAAATTAACACAGTACGTTGTGCATAACACCATTTCCCAACTTTTGAGAAACAAATTAATAAGTCCTCAAAACGTGTATCTTGTGTAGGTATTTATTTAGTGTGTCCAAACCAAAACATAATCCATATGCTTCCTGTAGACAAAGTAAACTCACCAACAGGATATCCTTCACTCTCATGAACTTTGTTGAAATTAAAAAATAAGAAGTCAGCAACATCTCTACTTTGTTTTTGTCTTCTCGAAACTGTTAACAATTAAATAGTTGTTGATGGAGAAAAATCATCACCATCTACCTATGTTAAACCTGAAAGGATAAAAAAAAAAATGCAAGATTGTTAGAAATATAAAACACAGTAAAGGTTGAATAACAAAAGGCTGAAAATGAATCTAACTAATCATTGCCTCAAAGTTTTAATTGTCATAATCTCTGTCATGTGCTAAAATAATGAGTTCAAATGTTATTAATCTTCTAACATTCAAAAGTTTGACGACATCAAAACAATTCACCTCTCAAATGCCTTGTACAGTCACTGCCATATCTTAAGATGTCAGATTGAAATAGCTTAAGTTGTATTTTTGATGTGATAGGTGAAACCCTGGTATTATCACCCTCAGTACATGAGTCGCACATTGAAGAGTGTAATTTTGTTCCAAATGTTAAACTGAGACTAAGTAATAAACAGACATGCAGAGACTAATCAATGAATCCCTATGAAAATTGTTATACAGATAGAGAAAATTCAATGTCTAATCATAAAAAGTTGTTGCCAGAACTCTAAATGGTAACTTTTACCTTCAAAAAAGATATGGAAGTAGCCTAAATATCAACCCTGAAATCAGAAGTTAGTAGCTCGGACTGTATGGAATGTTCGATGTGAAACCTTTTTCGCTAAGGGAACCGCAAACCAATCCATAATCAAATACTTTTGGATCGCGTTTTCACCCAAGGGACTTGTACCCATGAAATGATATATCTGAATTGAATTTGCAGGGATCTAAAAGATGTAAGTTGAAAAAGAAGGGGTACCGAAATACTACCAACTTTTTGTTTTGGCTCGTGAGTCTTATGGTAAAGAGTTTGGACGATCTCAAAAATCAATATCCAAACCTCTAACTGGAGTAATCTCGACAGTTAGGTAATAACGTACTACTTGGTGCTTTAATTATAAATCAGATTATAAAACCGAAAAGCAAAAGCACACAAGACACCAAACGTTTTTTTAACGAGGAAACTGCCTTGCAGAAAAACCTCGGGACCTCGTCCAGTTTTGAACACCGCCCAGTACAAACTGACTACAAACTCTAGCCTACTATAAGACTTCGGTCTGGGATGTAGCAGAGACCAACTCAAGCCCTCCAAGCGAATTGGCTACTGTCGCCTTCCTTACGTCTCTGGATCCCCCACAGATCGTCACGCACTTGATTCCCCTAGCTGACGTCCTTTACAGGCCTAGGAGTTGCTTTGACCGATGCCAAAGGCTTTTGTCAGCAATACTGGGTTTTAAACCAAAACTGTTGACTTATGGTGTAACTGTCCTCTATCAGTTTACCATAAATAAGATGACTTCCTTCGGATTGTCAAATCCAGGTCATACGGAAGTCTACTTAACAAATCAGGGCTGACATGCACCTTGCAACGCCCAATCTGTATCTACCTCAGTTATAGATGAAGAACCACTAGGGAACTTGTATAACTGGAGCCAACTAGGTCTTACAACACCGAGTGCAGCCGTGCGTTGCTACCTTTCCAACCTTTACGTAACTTAACTAGTTCTTGAATAGCCGTATAGCAGAAGAGACGGACTTTAGAATAGACAAGAACTAAGATAGGTTACTGAGGTTACAGGTGATTCTGATCAACCGCTGAGGGATCGATCTACCTGTGCTTCCCAACTCTCAAAGGAAGTCTTTATAGTCGTAGGGAGTTCCCAGAGGAGCTGCAACCTATAGAGGATGACTATACCACAACAAGCCTTCACCGAAGTGAAAAGAGTTTACGCTACTCTCCCTGAGGACCTTCACGTATGCTTGATGCTTGCGGTATTTGTCCTTAGACACCTCTATTTATAGCACTCAATAAGATAGGTTGCTTTGGAATTAAGCAATCCATTACTTGTCCCACAAGTTAAGGAAACCCTAAACTTGCCAACCAAGTAATACAGATTAATCTCAATTGAAATTCCTTTTTAGATTTATCTGCCAAGTGTTTTGTTGGCTCTAAAACACTTCAAGATAGGAATCCAACAGACCAGAGATAATCTTATCTTATTGACTCATTGAGGATCGTTAGATGGAACACAAAAGGTATTTATGTTTTACACAAGTCCATCTAAGAGATAAAGGAGTTGGAATTTGACTCAAAGTGAAAATCTAGAAGATATTCACGCAATTTGACTTTCCAGAAACTTCTCTGCGTCAGGTACACGTACAGGTTCGTGTACTAATGCGACACAGGAGATTTCTGGACCAGGTACGCGAAACCGGTTCGGGTACCGTCCAAGTCAAATTTTGGTCAAACTCTGAATCCGCTGGAAGAACTGGGCTGAGCCAGAACTTAGACATGAGAATGTCCTCAGCTATGATCCATGGACTCTTTGCTCAAGAGTACTCCTTAGATTCATCCATATCCAACATAACAGTTTGCAAGCAAACTATTGAAATGGTCATATGGCGTCGAATCTATCTCATATGTTCTTGATTCACAGTATTCGTGGGATCAAACACTGGTCATGACATAAAGCCATGTTACACAAGAACACGATCTCAATCGCTACATTACTACTAAAGTAGTCGACTATATTTCGAAAGAATAGAGAAAGTAGAATAGAAGAATAATCCGTAAAGTCATAACTCCTACTAACCTTTTGTCGATGAAGAATAATTGATGTCTTCTTTGTCTTCACAGTCTTCGTCTTCAAGGTCTCTACTACTCTGTCTATATCCCATTTCCGAAATCTAAACTCTAGTAGGCTAAATCAAGAATTGAATTTTGACACCTAAAACTGACAACTAGCTTGACATACCAACGCTAGTGGGTTTGACCGGACAATGCCCTAACATAAGTGATACAACAATCACATACTGAAGAAGACAAATCCATAATCAAATCTCAAAATTCAGTTAGCAAAGATACGAAATTAAAGGGCACTCATATTACCTCCATAATATACGACGTTGAGTTCTCTCTTATATATCAAGTGGTAGTTTTCTATCCCATAAATCAAAGATCTGTATACAAATGAGCTCCGGATATTACTTGGCAAATGATTTAATCTTGTATTTCCATATCCATCTTGCCATACCCTAAAGAAAAATTGGTTCAAAAGCCATAAAAAATTACATACCAGACCATTTTTTCTTTTGTGCCAACTTGATGTAAAAGTGGTACACTGCCGAGAAACAATCAGGCTTGTAAGTTGTAACCTCTGACCATTCACCTATGACAAAAAGCTTAGGCCCTATTCTAACCTGTAACCATTTACCTCCTAAATTAAACAATGGAAAGAGTTTATAAAACTCTAACCAGCCAGCCAACCTTCGTTGCTTATAAATTCAGCATAAAATTTGAAGGAATTTCAAAACACGTACACCCCAAAACAAACATAGTCTTCTTAACAACTATTGCAAAAATTTCATACGTACTTTAGATACCAATCCAACTGAAATAAAAGAACTTAACATCAAAGATCAAGCTGAACTATGGAATAAAATCTATGGTTTTGGCGATTCACTAGTGCGACAGTAAAGGGTCGAGTATCCTGCTGATTTATTTCACATATAACTTTCTCAGTAAAGTCATTTCCTATTTGTTTGCTAAAAATTTCATTTCACCTTTTTTATCCCTGATCAGCATAAAAGGGCAGCTACATGGAACAATATGCTACTGCTGAAAGAGTTTTCAAAACCTTTTTAGGTTGTTTATACTTGCTAAAAATTTTATCCTTGCTAAAAATTTCATTTCACCTTTTTATTCTAAACCCTTTTTAACCTCCCCCAGACCCACCTCAAATCATGTTAAGGCTGTTTAGGTGGGTTAGTTTTCAAACACCCTAACTTATGCAGCTGTATTGGTATGATCTTACTCAAACGCCCTTAAGAATTCAACTTTACTTGGATATAAGTAATAGACCTGATGTCTACATGGCTGTGTATACGAATTTGATTCAATAGAATGATAAGAAAAAGATAGTTTTACAATTGACAGTACATGAGTTTATATACTCAGAAAACCAGGACTTGATCAACTCTTTTCTCTAGTCTCACACGTGCTAGCCACACACTCATAACACATGACACTTACATGAGCTGGACACAAGCATTACACACACTCACACTCACACTCTCTACACTATTACCCTCCCTCAATCACAAGTAGGTTAAAAGTCAACTTGAGATTGCAAGCATTACACACACCAGATCACAGTCACACCTTCATTCATGCTGCCAGTAGTAGATAATCTTGATGCAGAGAAGGAAACAACAATCAATAAGAGGGTGAAAAGACCCAATGAAGAATGTAAACAGCTGCAGTATTTGAATTGTGATGGAGTAGGTGAGAAACAGTTGTTCTAGTTGAGTCCGTAATAATCATTTGAGAGTCAGTGTTGCAACGATTTAGCAGTAAAATGAGTGCCCACATGATAGCTGTGGATACAAGTGAGTCGCAGCCAAAACAATAAGATGAAAAATTGGACTGAAATACCTTGGCACAAGAAAGAAACAATTCAGGACAAGAGTTGATGAAGTAGGTACATTTGGTGATGTAGATATAGCTGGTGTTGTTCTGAAATGTCTCATGTAATAATAAGCTAGAAGTAGGTTCTGCAGTAGTAGTAGTTTGAGAAATCTGTAGCATAAGTCATCATGTCTAGCCAGGACAAAATGTAATCAGTCCTGAAGGTGCAGAACATGACATGATACCACTGCATTGTCCACTAACAGGAATAGAGAGACAAAAACTGGATGAATTATTACTCAAAATGAAGCATATTCAACCACTAGCATCAGAAACCAACCAATCCTGCACTTTCAGTCCTTAACCACCAATAGAAGTAAAAATCCATCACTATGGCATTATAAACAAGTAAAATGAGCACCTATAGATTTCAATACAAATTTACCCTGTAGACTTTACTGTAAAATCCTGCAGTCTAGATATGACTGTCCATATTGTTACCAGCCACCAAAGGATGCCAAAAGAAGTGCACAATTCAGTTTGTCTTGAAGGATATCAGCAAAACTACTGAGACCCAGCACCAATAACAACTGATTCTCTTATTCAATGCACTCATAGAATGATTCCAGCTGTACCTTGTATTATTAGCAAAAAAAGAAGTAAAAAAGCTCCATTGAAGATATCACTTCAACTTGTATTATTCAATAAAAGGAAAGGAAATGAACCACTGGATGCATATTCCACACACAAGCAAACATAAGACCAGGATGCATACAAGCTATATGCAGACTCAACAAAGGGGACTCCAACTTCTCAATCAGTAAAACCACCAAATCCAATCCCTTAAATCATCCACAGTTCCATCATTCAACTCGCAAGATATTTCAACACAACTACGTACGTATAGGTGTGGACCGACTTGATGTAAGAATGAGAATTGGAGTATGAAAATGTGCCTTGAAACACAATATGTGCAGCAACATAGTCACCAACAACATCACAATCTTCTACTGAATTTTAAGAAAAGCTTCACTATCAAGTGGAACTAAATTAAGTTCTCAACTAACTATCAATGTAGTAGAATTGAACAAGCTCAGACCTAATAGCATCAGGAACCAAGGCCGATAAATCTTGATGAAAGAACTAGTTTAAATGAAACCTAGTTATGACGAAAACGGCTTTTGACGACGAAATTGAATTTTGTTGAGATAGTGATATCAAAATTGAACATGTGAAGTCTAATTTGAAGTAATCTACAGTTAGATTTGCCAAATCTAAATAAAATTGGAGATTACCAACATAGATTCAATCGCCGCTGTCGAGGTAGAAGAAGCTAATTCCACTCTAAGGATTATTGGCAAATCTTCAAGATCTCAAGAACGAAGACCAAATTTCAAACCGAAATTCACACTTAATCTGTTTTGTTGACGTAGCACGTACCAGAAATTGGAACCCTAATTCACAACTGGAATCACCAACCACCAATCTTCAACCACAGACTCCATGAAAAATTTATTCAAACTTCAATCAAAACTGGAATTAACCACCTGATTACTGTAAAAAATAAACAAACGTCATAAATCTTGAGAGATTTGTCAAATTAAGAGAAACTCAGATCAAAGCCGCCAAAGAAGATGAGATTTGTTGTGAAATCAGCAGCAGAAATCGAAGAAGATGAAGAACAATAGTTGTAAAATCGATGAATCGAGAGATGAACAGCGGAAGTTGGATCGCAATATCTGAAAACCCTAATTAGGTTTTAAGTCTGATACCATAATAGACCTAATGTCTACATGGCTGTGTATACGAATTTGATTCAATAGAATGATAAGAAAAAGATAGTTTTACAATTGACAGTACATGAGTTTATGTACTCAGAAAACCAGGACTCGATCAACTATTTTCTCTAGTCTCACACGTGCTAGCCACACACTCATAACACAGGACACTTACATGAGTTGGACACAAGCATTACACACACTCACACTCACACTCTCTACATTATTAATAAGTTCTTCAACCACGTCAGTTAGGTAAGCAGCTATAGCAGAGACGTGCATTATCCTAAATGGTCCCAGATTGAACTTTGAAGTATGCCAATATGAATTGTGTTACCTCCATTTTAGTAATTACATGTAGTCATAGCTGCCAACGGTTCACTACTAAGCTCACTTTTCCCCGGAGGACATGACCTCCCTTATCTACATAAAAAAATCAATTAATCCACAAATTCTCTTCACCAAAAAAGCACTCCAATATCCAAAAACAATTAAAAAAACTTACCAATGTTGTCTAAACCCACTTACAACAGAACCAAACCGTACCAGGAAATGCTATCAATGCGCATGGAGACATCAGGGTCCCGTTTTCTAAGGGACTTCAAAGAAGATTGCCGCAGCATCTTTCTGGCCTGCAAAAACACACACACACACACACACACACACAAATATTCTAACATATATATTAGAATTGACATGAGGACAGTTAAATCATACAAAGGGAAAACCAACCTGAACAACGTGAATCTTGGAGATGTTTGTTTCTTCTTTATAAATGGGGTGAGCGTTGTTTTTATAGTCCATATCCACATTCAACAACTCTTCAAAAGCAGCAACCAGCTTACATTGTCGCTCTTTCTGGTGCCACAACAACATGGGGTTCGATTACACATGCCAGATATAGGTAATTTGAAAAGTTAAAATGTGCACACAACTGGATTTGTTTGATTACTCAAGGACAATTTTCAAGTCAAGAGAAACCAACTATTGTGTACCTCTCCCACCATGACCACGTCCAAGGTAGTCGCGCGGAAAATGCGTTGGACTTTACTGTTTAAGGCACCAAAAATGATGGATCCAGTTAAGTCTGTCACTTCAGAGAGGATAGGGTACCTGCAACGGTTTATTTTTTGGTGGTCATTATTAGTGTATAAGAGTAATTTTGGAAAAGTGAATATTTATATAAAACTAAAGCAAATTATATCCCAGAGTAACACACACGGTACATGATTCCTGGAACATGTTTTCACATTAGGTGCAACCATAGTTGCGTCTTCAGCAACCAATTTAGTCATGCACTTGTTGCAGCCCAAATAGTACCATCTGGTGGCAGTTAAAAAAATGAGTTGCAATGGTTTTGAAAATTAGTCGATTCAGTACCTGGAAATATGGTTGGATAGCCATTTGTAATATCATTTACTAATTTAGGGGCGACAATATAAATCATGCAACAACCACC
>JAJJMA010105215.1:0-10249 GCA_023529015.1 Papaver nudicaule | reverse complement strand
GAGATATAAGATATTGGTTCAAGGTTGTTGCTTGTTGATTTGATTTGTTATTTGTTAATGGGGGTTTGGAATTAGGTCAGGAAAAGTGACAGTGGAAATAGGATTTTAAGTTTGGCAGTGGTGGTGCTGGTAATAGATAATGGTGGTGTTGAATACTGGTCTCGTGATTTTTTGTATAAAATCAAAACACAATATACATATCATCATATTGTATTATCTTCATCACCTTTTACATCAAAATACCAGCAAACATTTTTCAAATTAAGGTCTGAGATTCCACAAAAGATCAATTACTAGTACTGCTTACCTAATTGATAAGATTAAAAGCCCTATCTTACTAATATTAAGGGAAGTGGTATTTTCATGAGGCCTTCCTTTCAATCAACGATGGAAAGACCAAAATGCCCTTATATTTATAAATTTTTTCTTAATTAGTCCTCATTTACATCGAACGATGTTTCTCTTCCGTACAATTTTTAAATGGAGTTACATTGTGGACTATACCGGTCTTTGTAAATTGTAATCATAAGAAGTAATGGCCCACTAAAAAAATTGAATTTGTTGGGTGGTAACGGTAGTGTTTCAAGAAGAAAAAAAAGAAGAGAAAAATATATAGACGTGCAAGAAAATTGTGTAGTTTTTCATTTGCCCTCTTTTTGCTAAATGAGAAAAATAGATTGCGTTGTGAGATTCGACATCGGACGTCGAGACAGTGCCTAGCCCACTACAACAACTATAGCAAAAGAGTAGCGTAAAGATTGAACATAATTATAACGAAGCATCATACCACAAATTGAATATACTTGCAACTGACTAAATCGACAATGCAAAATCATGTAAAGCAAATAAACAACAAAGTTTCTAATGTAAGATCGACACGCACCCTGTACTTGCATGTTTAAGTATGGAACGGCAGACGCATCGTGCGTGTATCTAGACTAGTTTCCATAAATTAAAGACCTAATTCCATAAAAAACAGAAAAAATGAAAAACCAACCTCCCACTTCCAGAATCATCACCACCACCTCAAGTTAAGAAATTGAGCATATGTCCCTCTTCTTGCGATTAATGATCGCCTCGGCGATATCAAACACAATAAATACCCCAAAAAGTACTGCGAAAACCAGTATCCTTTTCAAGCTTCATATACTCATCGTAAGCAGTATACGCCATTGACGCCTTACACACTGCAACAATGAATATTTTCAGATCCAATCAATTTTCTTCTGCGTAAACAAACGCAACTTTAAACCGGTCTCGTGATAATGATAACTATAATTGATACCATTGAAGAATTAGAGTTTTGAACCAAAAAATTAAGTGTGGAAGACGAAGAAGAAGTTGATGGTTGATGGTGTCGGCAACAATGTCAAACTGATAGGAAGAACTGATAGGCTCTTCAACCGTCGGATCAAAGGACATTTTTGGGTTATTAAAAATAATTATTTTATTACTAAGATTAATTAGCTTTTATTAACAGGGGTGTATTGGATCATGATTTATTTGGATATTTAATAGTCCTCAAAACTCCTAGGTATTCAATTAGGATATATACGGAATCATTAAATATCCTAGGTATTCAATTAGGATATATACATCATTAAATATCCTAGGTATTCAATTCATTTACGATTTTTTAGGATAATTGAGGGCCAAGATAAATTAGGATTCTTATGGATATTTGTAGGCAAAATGTGTGTATTATTATCTTATATCAATCTCAACCCAAACCACAAGAGTTACATGGATTCTTGTGGACATTATTATTTTTTTTATTTTTTTGGTTTTCTTTGTTATCGTGGTACGCCATGTTCATCATCGACCAGCACCACCCACCAACCAGCACCAGCACCACCAACCACCACCCACCACCCAACGGTACCCACCCATCACCATTTCCAACCAGCACCACCACTGCCTCCACCATCCACCATTACCAACAATAACCGCCAACCACCACCACCACCACCACCATATCCAACCAGCAACACCACCACCACCACCAACTACAACCATCACTACTATTTCCAACTAGCACCACCACCACCTTCACCCACCAGCACCATTAACAACCACCACTACCTCCACTACCACCATGAAAACCTCCACACACCAACTAGCACCACCACCCCATTACTACTAATCACCACCAATCACCGTCCACCACCACCACCACCACCACAACAACAACAACAACTTATGGACGGATTGTTTGGTTATCTACATTAATCCCAAATTTTATCCATTATAATCCAAAATTATATATCTATAAGTATCCAGGATTGTTTTAAAATAACATTATAAATCCACTAGATTCATGTAAACTATTATCTATTTTTATCCATATAAATCTCGATCCAATACACCCCTGTAAGTCAACGGTTTAACTTAACAGTCTCCGTCAGATATAGGTACCAAAGCTTAATATTGGAAATGTTGGGTACCAACACTATGTGTTGGTCATTTGATGGGTACCAAAGATTAAATAGCCCTTAGCTTTTTCTTAAGGTAGAGAACCGAGAACGGTAACCCTTTCTTTCCAGTGGTCCAGTGGAATCATCAGATTTGGAAGAGCTGACTTCCCGTTTGGTTGGAGGAGGTGGAAATAAAGAATGCCATCATATCTCCATGTGACTCTGCGTCTATACCTACATGCATTTTCTTTCTATCTTTATCACCATCTCTAGTTACGACACGAGAACGCGCCGACAAACTTCACTTCACATCTATGTGTTAAGTGAAGGTTATTATTTCTTGAAGGTGCTGAAGGTGTTACTATTTAAGAGCTGGAACAAGACGAGAATGATGCCAATGTGGTGGAAAAAGTCGTAGAAGTTGATAAAGAAATCGAGACCCCTGAGATTTCACTTCATACATTCATAGAAACTCCATTTCCGAAAACTATGCGCATTACTGGGCATATAAAAGGGGAACCCGTGACTGTCTTAATTGATTCAGGGTCTACACATATTTTTTTGCATCTAAGATTACAAAACATAGCGGATACAAGGCTCATTCTAATGATACTGCTTTGCGAGTGATGGTTGGTGATGGCATATTCTTAAAGCCTTGTGGAACATGTTCTAATGTTATGATTAAACTGCAGCTATACTTTTAAGGCCAATTTTTTCTTATTAGCGGTAAGTGGGTGTGATGTTGTTATTAGGGTGGAGTGGTTACGTACTTTAGGTACACTGACTTGGGATTTCAATAAGTCAGCAATGAAGTTCATGATTTCAGGTCATGAATTCTATTTATGTGGTGACAACTCCCCCAACTGTGTTACTGTTGGATTGTAGTCCTATGCAGCGCATTATAGACCATAAAGGACAAGGCATTCTTCTGCAATTATCTGGCTTTATCACGGTAAGTGAAGTTAATTCGGAGATGCCTATTGAGGTCAGTAATCTAGTGGATAAATTTTTTGATTTATTTCAGTCTCCTACTTCATTACCGCCTAGGCGTTCCCATGACCATCACATATCGATAGCTACAGATTCTGATCCGGTTAATGTGAGTCCTTACCGGTACCCACATTTCCAAAAACAAGAAATTGAGAAAGTAGTGTCTGAACTAACAAAGGCAGGATTTATACGACCAAGCTCAAGTCCCTATTCTTCTCCGATTTTGTTGGTGCGTAAAAAGGATGGTTCTTGTCAAATGTGTGTTGACTACCGTGCTTTAAACAACATAACTATTAAGGATAAATATCCAATTCCTATGGTTGACGAGTTATTAGACGAATTGCATGGGGCAGTGGTGTTTTCCAAACTAGATTTGCGTTCTGGATACCATCAGATTCGACTCAATGAAGCGGATATACCAAAGACAACGTTTGTACACATGATGGCCATTATGAGTTTTTGGTAATGCCTTTCGGTCATTCTAATGCTCAAGCAACTTTCCAAAACTTGATGAACGACATATTTCGACCACATATCCGTCGATTTGTCTTAGTCTTTTTTGACGATATTCTCGTATACATCAAGTCTCTTACTGATCATGTACAACATCTATCAATTGACTTTGGAATATTACGAGAAAATCACCTCTTTGTAAAGAAGTCTAAGCGTGCGTTTGCAGAATCTTCAATAGGCTACTTTGGACATACAATCTCAGCAGAAGGAGTTGCAGTTGAAGACGACAAAATTAAGAGTATATTTGCATGGCATGTCCCTACATCAGTAAAAGATCATTATGTATTTCTCGGCTTAACATGATATTATCGTAAGTTTGTCAAAGACTATGGCAAGATTAATGCACCGTTAACTGCATTGTTGAAAAAGGATGCTTTCCTTTGGTCTGATACCACCACAACTGCTTTAAAAAAACTCTAGACAGCGTTAACCACAACTCATGTCCTTATACTTCCAGATTTTTCAAAAGAATTTTATATAGAGTTTGACGCTTCAAGGAACGGACTAGGAGTTGTCCTAATGCAATCAGGTAAGCCCATTGCTTATTTTAGGAAGTCAATATCTGGGAAAAACTTGAGCCATTCTGTTTACGCCTTGGTTTATCTTCGCCTACAACCGTATCGCCAAGCTACATCAGCAAATCAAGTTTTCCAAGCTTTCTCCATGTTTATAACATAGCTCCACAACCTTAAGTTTCTAAAGAATTTAAACTTTAGAACACTAAGGGAATTTTAGCAAATCACCATATCAATAGATCAAAAGTTTTGAAGGAATTCAAGCTTTGAAGAAACTAGATCTAATTAGGATTCAAAAAGTTTTCAAGATTTTTTTCATTTCAAGAAAGATTAAGAGTAAAATAGTTTTCTCAAAAGCTTTGCGAAAAATAATCATAGATCTTGGATTTTCAGTAAAATCCCTTGAAATTTTCTCTATTATATTTTTGTCAAAAGGACTCATAGGGACATTTTAGGGATTTCCTTCTAAAGAAATCATTTTGGAAGAGTTCATTATCCTAGATTCTCGGTAACCTCCATTTTTGGTAGGTAGATCTGGGAAATAATTTGGGGATAACTATTATAAAAATCCTCATGACAGTAATCCTAGGAATGTTACTGGATCGTACAACAAGAAATTACTACAAAATCCCATTTGTCAGAATGAGTTACAGCCACTAGCATATACATGTCAGATCTTTAGAACACGGGTAGCTATGCTGGACCTCACTTGTCGGTTTCTTTTGCAGGGTCGCTTTCACAAAACATGGAATAGAAGTGGTACATCGAAACTGGACTAGAAGGCGTCGGCCATATACAACACTTCGCTTATTGCAACTCAATGATACATTCAAGGGAACACAAAAGCTGGAGGAGCAATATAACCGGAAGAATACACAAAAGAGATTGTGAAGGAAAAGAAATTATGATCATCGAAGAAGAAAAGAAATTTGAGCCATGGCAGCTGGAACCAATATCTTTCTCGGCAGAAGATATCCCAGAGAATGGATCTAGTAATAGTCCTTTAGTGATAACTGTGAATGTGGACAAGATAGCGCTGCCAACGATATTGATTGACCCAGGAAGCTCAGTAAATGTTCTTTTCGGGGGAGCCTACAGAAAAACCTTCAGCAATACACCGATAGCCACGTCAGACTATACCATTTACGAATTTAATGGAAAATCATCGAAGCCCAAAGGGGAAGTATCTTTACCTATACATATTGGATCAATGAAAATACTAACCACTTTTTGTGTTTACACATCGAATCACCATATAACGCCATTTCTAGGACGACCATGGTTACACGGGCTCATGGGAGTAGCATCCACACTACATCAAAGACTAAGGTTCCCAACTCCTGAGGGCATAGGTGAAATACTCAGCGACACTTCGGACGCACGATCCTGCCACAAAACTGACATCGAACAAAGAAAAATGCGAGGAAGAGACGAAGAGAGCGTCGAAAGCAAGAAAAGGTGGTAGTCATCGGAAAGAAAATTAATCAAATCATCGAAGGAGACTGCGAAGCAATAACAAAAGAAGCTCCAAAGGTCCCCATCCTAATGAACGAGGAAACACCAAACTTCACACCAACCGAGCCAACAAAGGACATCAACATAGGAACCGAGGAGGAACCAAAGATAGTAAAGATAGGAACGCTAATGGGAGAAAAACAAAGTAGAGAACTGGAAGACTTGTTGAAAGAATATGCAGATTTATTTTCCTGGAAGATGAGTGAAATGCCTGGAATTGATCCAAGTCTAACATGTCATCATTTGGACATCAACCCTTCGATACGACCATTCAAACAAAACCAAGAAAGTTGGCGGACGTGTATCAGGAGGCAGTGGAATCCAAACTCAACAAGATGATAACAACATGAATCATAAAGAAAATTCAGTATGCTGATTGGATTTCCAATATGATGATAGTCCCGAAGAAAAACAAGGGAGTAAGATTTTGCATCGACTTCAAAAACTTAAATAAAGCATGTCCGAAGGACCTGCATCCTCTACCAAGCATCGCTCAGATGGTGGACGCTACATCAGCTCACGAATTGTTAAGCTTCATGGATGGGAATTCTGGTTATAACCAGATACCATTGGCAGAAGAAGATCAAAAGCACACAACATTCATCACAACCAATGGACTATATTGCTACACTCGTATGCCATTCAGATTAAAGAACGCTGGTGCCACTTACCAAAATCTATGGAAAGCCCTTGGCTAAAGAAAACAGTTGAAGCATACGTTGATGACATATTGGTTGAAAGCAAAAGAACAAGAACGTAATGTGGGAGACTATCGAGAGATATTGGAGAAGATGCGACAAATTAACATGAAGATCTACCCTGCGAAATGCATATTCAGAGTCACTTCGGGGAAGTTTCTAGGATATATTGTCACGAAAACGCGTATCGAAGCAGACCCAGCGAAGGTGCAAGCATTCAGAGACATGCCATCTCCAACAACGGTAAAGGACATGCAAACACTTAGCGGACGCATATCATCCCAAAGCAGGTTCATTGCTCGATCCTTAGATCGATGTAAAGATTTCTTTAGTGTCTTAAAGAAGGGAGAAAAGTTCTATGGATAGACGAGTGAGAGGCATCATTTCAGGGAATCAAAAACTACTTGGCAGGGCTACCCGCAATGCAGCGACCGGAAAATGATGAAGATCTAAGATTATTTATCACAACAAAGCCGATGCCATCAATGCAGTAATTGTAACCACCAGGGATGGGGAGTGTAGATGGTGAAAAATAGAAGAGGGACAAAAATGTAAAACTACTCTCTAATTACGCCTTGCCTAAAGGAAATTGCCTACTCAGGCACATCTCTCAACCTGTTCTGCAAGCTGAATAGACTCTTCTTATAACTCCCGATGGAGAGGATGATATCATAGTGCAGCACTAGATAACCCTACCAACTCATAAACCCATCGATTTACTTCATGTCGACATCGCCTCGAATTCCTCGACATCAAAACTAAATTGCTCATTGGTATGTGGTTGAGAGTTAACAGAGACGCATCTCATGGATTTTCTCTTAAAATACGAATCGACACCTGAGTCTCAACGAAAACCTTAGAAACATCGCGACTCTAGGCCTGTCCAGAGCTCTCTGAGAAGCATACAACAACCTAAACACACTTAGGCAAGCCACAATCTAAACACAGAATGGCCTAATGTACCATGGATAAGCATGCCATGACCTAAAATACACCATAGACCAGGTGCACAAACACACCACAGGCGAAGTGGCATAACCTGGATGCACCACAAGAGATTGGCATTGGTCAATGGCTTCAAACGCATGGCGCCATACTCATGGCGCCACAAGATATTGGCCTTGGCCACAAATCCACGACGCCATGAGCATGGTGCCACAAAATTGGCCTTGGCCAATGGCCTCAAGGCCATGGCGCCATATGAAACTGGCCTTGGCCACTGGCCAAGGCCACAGTTGTTGTTACGGTGGCGCCATGAACCATAGCGCCACAAAATCTGACCTTGGCCATGGGCCAAGGTCGTGGCCACAGGGTCATACGCCATATCCATGGCGCCATGAATTCCTAGACTTGGCAAAGGGCCAAGGTTGTTGTTATACAGCCACCACACACACCATAATCACATTGGCCATAGGACCATAGCCATGCAACACTATTTAAACTCAACACGACCATGCAATATCTACAAACTACACGAGATATCAAAACATCACACGGGGGGATAACTTTAGGGTATTGGTCCGGCGGTCTACGACAGTTAGAAAGAAATTGATAGAGATGATGGACAGTTACGAGAAAGTGGTGCTGAGTGGACACGTTCTACATAACTCTAGCAGTTAAAGGGAACGATTTACGTCCTCCACTCCTCCACTCTTCCACGGCTTCCACCTTCTCTGTCGAGAGATCATGGTGAGTTCAACACTATAAATAAAGGCTTCCTCTATATTCCAAGGCAGAACAATTTTCAGAACAATCAGAGAGCACATACCTGAGTATTCAACACGTTTCTAGCCTTGGAGATTTCCTATCACTCTCACGGCGGGGATCTTGAACTCTCACACCTAGAAACACACATCCTCAACCCGATCTCAAGTTTCTTTCATTGTTTCCCTCCCTAGATCAACCTTTATCCTCTCTCTGACCGAAGCAAGACTTGAACGACCATTGACTTGGTTTAGGCTCGTCTTGTTCGATTTTGATCTCGAGCACTACGAAAGTACCCAGAGACGGTACAGTGTTTTTCAGGCAAAAACATTTGGCGACCACAGTGGGAGATCAATTACTCGGTCCCAGAAAACTTTCTCAAAAATGGTTGAACTCAAGTCAGGATCAGATACCAAAATACCCAACTCTTCAACTGACGGTGCTGCAACCTCCAATCCAACACCTACCAATCCACCCGCATCCAGTGCTCCAATTACTCAAGATGCTTCCCTTGCAACACCTGCCGTTCAGCGGCTCATGTCACCCCGGTAACTCCCTCTGCTCCAGCCAACGCCTCCAGCAAGAACCCAGCCCCCACAATCAAGATTAACGCTACCGTTGAAAAGGGAAAGGGAGTACCAAATGCATTAACCATGGATGAGTTGGCCAAGCACCAAGACGATCTTGCAGAAAGTCAAGATAAGATGTTTGACACTCAACTAAGAATCCTGGCTTGTCTCAAAACTCTGACCTCAAAGCTGTCAAGTTCACCAGTCAAAGAAACCCCTGAGGCTGTTGTTGCTGGCGCCCACTCCGCCGTCATCCACATCCGAGATGATGAAACACCTCCTGTTTAAGAGGAGTCTCACCAAAGGGGTGGACAACAACCCCACTACGTCACGACGGACGATTTGGATAGGCTACTACGAAACCGGGAAAGAGAGATGGCGCTACCTGTCCACCAACACCGACCACCATACCCATACGAAGTGCAGAGGGTCGCTCTCCCCAAAGGATATGTTTCTCCCATGTTCAACTATGTGAAACTCTCTGTCTTTCGAAACCACGGCGGAAAGACATGTTCTTGGCTTTGAACATGGTGGTATCAGGCAGACGCCTACCTTTCAAGGAAGCTGATGAGCAGGAAATATCCAAGCACGGGAGCCAACAGAAGGACAACGCTGGGGACTTCTCACAACCACTCGCCTCTACCATGCTGAATTCCCGAAGACACTCATTGATCCTGGATGCTCGGCGAACGTCATTTCAGTCAAAACCCTTAGAGCCGCCAACATTCCTCGTAGTGAAGCCATTCATGCCCCTGCAGTCATTAAGGATCTGAACGGGATTGAGGTACGTAACTATGGGTGGATCGCCCTATGGTAGAAGTCGCCACATTTCCAACCACTACAGGGTTTTACATCGTCAAGGGAGATATTGGGAGCGACATGGTACTGGGACGCCCGTGGTTCTGCGACAATCGAGAAATACTTAGTAATCAGTTGTCACTGCCTCAGACATTCGTGGAAGAATTCACACAGGGGAGAAACACCACCAATGCAATGGCATCGTTATCAACCGGACTCAATGGAGCGAATAAGAACTCCCTCGACAAGCAAGGTACTTCGTCTATCCCTCTTTGTATGATAACCCACATTCCCCAAGTCATTAGGGACTCACCACAGGAAGACCCGCCAGAGAGGAGAACCCTGAGAAGGCCCCGGTAGACGTGGGCCGGCTATTAGAATCTTTATCGAAGCCTTTCAGGATTCTGGGATTGTCCGTGATAATCTATGCAGCGTTACAATGAGAGGAAAAACCGAACCGATACCATATGATTTGGGGTTCCTTTTAGACACCGGATTAGCTTTGAGACCTGCGGATATCTTAGTGTATAACT
>JAJJMA010105213.1:0-12498 GCA_023529015.1 Papaver nudicaule | reverse complement strand
TTAGTCTTTTCCTAGTGACTTTGTGTTCTCTAAACAAATTAACAATATGATTTTTCTCACTAAGAGAGCAAGTAATAGCGTTGAAAATATGTAAATTGTTATTACTTATAATGTTATGTTTATACTTTCATTTTGTCCTAAGCTTACGTGACAGCACCAATGGCACGATATGGCGGAAAAGGATTAAAGAAGCAAATCCGGAAGAAGGATGGACTTACACTAATGATTTAACTAACAAAGTCCTTGTAAAAATCTACTGGGTTTTTTCTGTTGTTTGTTCCATTGCAGAACATGGATTTACCCAAAGAACCCCCAAAGCTAAAGAATCCGATACCCACCGTAAGAACGAGAAGTGCGCAGAAAATCGCCATGGAGCAGGAAGCAAACCGCACGGATGCAGTGACAAGGGCGAGTACGGCGACGGGAGCAGACTTGAGATCAGTGGTAGCATCCAAAGAAGCATCAAGGGCCGCAGCAAAAGCTACGGCGGAAATGGTTGCAGTTGCAAAGAAAAAAGTGTTGGAGCAGCATCAAAAGACGCAAACAATTGATGCACACAAAGAGATCACAGGCAAGGAGACAACTATAGAAGCGCAAAAGATTGCATCAAAAGCAGCAGCAGATGCGAGAAATTCGAAAGCCGTCCAAGATGCGGAAATTCGAAAGATGGAAATGGCAAAAGTAGCGACGGAGAAAAACAAAGGCAATGTGGGAGGAGCAACCCCGGAGGATTATTGTGATTACCACGGAGTGAAGGGCCATACAATAGAGAGCTGTCAAGCTGCTAAAGATCATGCCAAAAAGCAGGACGACCATCTTCATCAGTACGGAATGGCACCAGGCGAGCTGGGAGGATCTTCACGCTTACAACTACCGTATCAGCTTCCCGGGAGTGGAGTTCTGTCACCAAGTCTAAATCCCGCCATGCAGCCTGAGAAGGTGGAGCGAGAAAAACCACATATTGATATCGAGGCCAGTGAGGATGATTATGTTGAAGAAGAGTTAGAAGCAGATTTTTTCCATCCGCATAAAGCAATTCCGCGCATGGAGCCATCTCCTCAGTCAAACGCATCCATACTGCTGGCGGCAGAGCTAAAAGCAGCACAAAGGGATCGGAAATTGTTAGCAGACGCGATGGCCATTCTAGCACGGGAAAATGAGGAGTTAAAAGGAAAAGCCGTGATCTTGGCGAGAGCACAGCAGGTCCCGCCCATACAGTATCAACTTCCAAGAAGTCCCGCACGAGAGGAGGGCTCGCAGAACATCCGACATCAAAACAATCCGGAAAGAATAATAGTTATGCATCCCCAGCAAAGAGTTCGACCACCAGTCGTACCGTGTGATAACAATTACCCAGGAGGTATGGATTACGACTATGAAGTAGGAAATCAATCCGCGGAGGACGACATGGCAGGAGATTACGACGAGGACGAGTATGAGGATGATTGCGGTAATGGAGTACACGCGATGAACAGACTAGCTAACTATGATGCCATACCCAATAATCATGAACGTCAGTACCGAGGTGAGATAGAAGAAATGAGAGCTGAGTTAAGAGCAATCAGAGCACACCAAGGAGGCAACAGGTTGGAAGTAGCAATGCACGATGCACAGACAACACCACTTGTCCCCCGGCTAGCATTAACTAGGATTTCCAGGAAATGCTCACTTCCGACTTTTACATGCTACGACGGAACCAAAGATCCTGCAGCACATTTGAGGTATTACGCACGGGTTATGGCACCATGGGTAAGGAACAATGTGGTAATGTGCAGGTATTTCCCATCCAGTTTAAAGGGAGTCGCGCTCCAATGGTACGACAACTTGACTCCAAACTCCATCAGATCGTACGCTGAGCTGGCCACCAAATTCGTGGGGCAGTACATGTATAACAAAGCTTTGAAGACAGGGACTGATAAGCTTCACGGACTCATTTCTAAGTCTGGGGAAAGCTACAGAGACTATGAGAGAAGATGGACAAAGATCTGCCAAGAGATAGGGAACGTGAGCGATGAGGCGAAAATCAGCGGTTTTACTTGGGGATTGGATAGGCACTGCGCACTCTTTGTGGAGATTCACGGATCAGATCCGCAGACTGAAGGAGCATTGCGTATCATCCTAGAGAAGCATGTACGATTGCAGGAAATTCAAAGAGACAACCCGCGGGGTCAGTCACATCGATCCACAGAGCGACCAAGGAACAATCACAGGTCTTCACAAGGGCAAGGAAGTTCACACCGTACCAATTCGGTGGAACCCGTGCCTGCAGAGAAGAGAGCGTATGAAGGAGCAAAGCAATACGACAACAAACGTCTGAGGCCGGGAACAGGAAAAAAGAGTTACAACTTCAATGACTCGGTTTACACCAAGTTGAACACGAGTGTGTCACAAATATTGCGGACCTTGAAATCCCGTACGGACATGAAGTGGCCGTGGTCAAGAGGACAACAAGCTTCACGGAACGAGAACCATAAAGATTTCTGTGAGTATCATGAATTCAAAGGACATCGGACTGAAGACTGTAAAACTTTGAAAGATTACATCCAGGAATTGGTGGATACGGGAGACCTAGGGCAATATGTGCATCAGCAACAGCGCAATCAGAGAGACAAGACGGTCCAAATTCCACACAATGAACAAGTAGTTGCGACGATCACGCACTCGGAATCACGGGCCTCTACGCTTGTGGGAGGCATAAACCAGCGACTCAGAAAGCGAATGGAGAGCCATGAGATTTTCAGCATGAACGGAGAAGCCGCGGAGCAGTGGGAAGGATGGATGGCTACACCTTTAAGCTTCTCGGCAGCAGATGTGGACCAAGATATGGAGGTGCACAATGATCCGTTAGTTTTAACTCTTCCGATCGCCGGATGGAACGTGAAGAAAATCTTGATTGATAGTGGGAGTTCCTTGAATGTAATGTTTTACAGCGCGTTCCTGAAAATGAATCTCAAGGATGAGCAATTATCCCCTTCACGGTACACTATTTACGGTTTCAACGGATCTATCTCGAAGCCTAAAGGAGAAATTGTACTGGAGGTGAAAGTGGGACCATTGACGGTCAACACGAGTTTTAGCATTGTGGACGCGCCTTCGCCATATAATGCCATAATAGGGAGATTGTGGGTTCATCAGCTAAAGGGAGTTGCCTCATCATATCATCAGTACCTAAGCTTTCCCACGGATCAAGGAGAAATGCAAATCAAAGGAGATCAGGATATAGCAAGGGAGTGTCACGTGACGGAAATCAGAATGAATACGGAGCGTGCGGAGCAAAACACCAGGAAAGCTCGTAAGGAAGAAAAAAAGAATCTAGTCATTAATGAGTATCTCGAGGAGTCCAAAGGAAAGAGCTTAATGCACGTGCATACAGATCCTGCTTATGAAATGGCGAGTCCGTGGAGAGAAGCAGAAAGAAACAAGAACTTGGCGATTGAGCAGCATCTCACGGACATAGCAAATGAAATCCTTGCTACAACTCCAAAACTCAATGGAAGCACAAGCGATTCTAATCCCGGCATGACTCCTGATGAGGTGGAAACAATGAAAGCGATAAAGGGAAAAGCGCACGCCAAATAGCAATTAAAGAAGGCTCCCCTCATCGGGACCGCAGAGCCACTTTTTTCCGCGGTGGAGCCTACTAAGGAAGTAAACATAAGCACGTCTGAATCTCCAAGGATGATTAAAATTGGAACATTAATGGGACAAGAGCAGGAAAACGCACTTCACCAATTGCTAATTGAGTATGCTGATATCTTCGCATGGAAAATGGGGGATATGCCCGGCATAGACCCAAAAGTCGTGGAGCACGAGTTAAAAATAGAGCCAGGAGCGCAGCCATTTAGACAAAGATTGCGGAAAATATCACCAGATTACCAGCATGCAGTGGAGCAAGAGTTGAAGAAACTTTTGGAAGCAGGATTCATAAGAGAAGTCAAATACCCGACGTGGATATCAAACATGGTAGTCGTTCCAAAAAAGAATGGAGGCGTACGGATTTGCATAGATTTTTACAATCTTAACAAAGCATGCCCAAAAGATAGTTACCCACTGCCTAGCATAGACCAGCTTGTCGATGCGACCGCGGGACACGAACTGTTATCATTCATGGACGGATACTCTGGATATAATCAAATTGCATTGGCCCAAAAGGATCAAGAGCACACTGCTTTCTTTACTCCAAGAGGGTTGTATTGTTACACCAGAATGCCATTTGGACTAAGAAACGCGGGGGCAACATATCAGAGATTGGTAAACAAAGTTTTCGAGCCATGGATTGGACGTAATCTGGAAGTATACGTGGATGATATGCTAGTCAAAAGCAAGAAGGCGGGCAGCCACCTAGAAGATCTGAGGGAAATTTTTCAAGCTATGAGGGAATGTCATATGAAAGTAAATCCGGAAAAATGCACTTTTGGAGTCACATCCGGCAAATTCTTAGGATATTTGGTTACGAAAAGAGGAATTGAGGTGGATCCGGCTAAAATTCAAGCAATTGTGGATATGCCATCGCCACGCAAGCTAAAAGAAGTCCAAAAGCTTAATGGGAGCCTAGCGGCGCTAGGAAGGTTCATTGCGAGATCATCAGACAAATGCAAGCCATTCTTCAATATATTGAAAAAAGAAAGCAAATTCGCGTGGACAAACTCGTGTGAAGAAGCATTCCAAAAGATAAAAGAATACCTGGCGGCCATACCCATTCTTCAAAAGCCCGAGCGGGATGAAGTGTTGGCCTTGTACATTGCCGCAACGAGCAACGCAGTGAGCGCCGTCTTGGTCAGAACTAATCAGAAGGAAGAACAGCCCGTTTACTACGTCAGCAAAACCTTGTCTTCTGCAGAGAGGAACTACACCAAATTAGAACAACTCATCCTGGCCCTAGTCCATGCGAGTCAAAAGTTGAGAACTTATTTTGATGCGCATTACGTGCGCGTGATCACCAAGGCTCCCTTGGGAGCAGTACTCGGAAACACAGAGGCGGTGGGAAGAATAGCCAAGTGGAATGCACAGTTGGGACAACACAAGATCATTTATGAATCCCGTACGGCAAGAAAATCTCAAGTACTCGCAGACTTCCTGGCGGATCTGCCTTTGGACAATGATGACGGAGTGGATGAGATACCCGGCTTTGAAGAGGATATCGAAGATCCAAACAGTATTCTGGTTCCCTCCAACTCTAAAAGGTGGGAAGTATTCGTTGACGGATCTAGGAATAAAGAGGGAGCAGGAATAGGCATTGTCATTACCTCGCCTTCTGGGGACCGTATAGTACACTCATTCAGGCTAGAATTTGAAGAGCACACGAACAATGTAGTTGAGTACGAAGCCGTGATACATGCGTTACGGTTGATCATAGAAATGTATATCGATGAGGTGCGCTTGACGAGTGATTCACAGCTTGTCATCCGACAAATTGAGCTAGAATATCAAACCATAGATGAGAATATGATGGCGTACATGGCCTTGGCTCAGAGTCTCGCCTCTAGGATCGAGAAGATTGTCTTTCGACATTTGTGTAGAAAGGATAACCGTCATGCAGACGCCTTGGCATTCCTATCTTCGATGATGAAAGACCCGACCGCAGTTGCCATCAAAATAGGGAGAATATATGAGCCCTCAGTCAAATTAAAGGGAATCATGGTCACGGACCACGGACAAACATCCCCTGAAGAGGATCTGGAAGATAAAGCTACCATGGAGGATCTCGTAGAGAAAGCAGAAAAGGACCGAGAAATGATGATCGACGAGGAAAAAGACTGGAGAATCCCTATTCGCAAACTGCTAGAAAAAGGGTTAAGACCGCCAAATTACTTGCAAGAAAGAAAAATTGAGTCAAAAGCCGGAAATTATGAGTTGCGAGAAGGAATTTTGTACAAAAAGTCATTTTCGGGACCGCTCTTCAGATGTTTGTCCAGAAAGGAAGGCCACCAAGTACTGATCGCCATACATTACGGGGATGCAGGAAATCACAGTGCGGGAAGATCCTTGGCACACAAAGCAAGGATGCAAGGGTATTATTGGCCGTACATGAACAATGACGCCGCCAACATGTCTAAAAGGTGTGAGGAATGTCAACGATATGCGCGGAGAATCCGAGCTCCCGCAACTACACTGAATTATGTGCTTAGCCCTTGGCCATTTGCGAAGTGGGGAATAGACATAGTGGGACCTCTCGTGATGGGTACCAAGAAGAGAAGATATCTAATAGTGGGTACGGATTACTTCACAAAATGGGTGGAAGCGAAAGCACTGGCTAATATCAGAAACATTGACGTCTTCACGTTCATCTTCGAAAATATCATTTGTAGATTTGGTATTCCCGCGGCAATAGTCTCAGACAATGGAGCACAATTATCTGGAGCGCACGTGGATGAACTTTTTGAACTCTTCAAAATAGTTCAGCTAAAGTCTACCCCCATTTATCCTCAAAGCAATGGACAGGCGGAAATCACAAACAAAACCATTGCTCTAAACTTGAAAAGAACTTTGGGGCCTAAGAAAGGGGCCTGGTGCGAGCAATTACACAACACCCTATGGGCATACCGTACTACAAGAAGAGAGGCGACGGGAGAAACACCATTCTTACTCACATTCGGAGCAGAAGCAGTAATCCCTACGGAGGCCATACTCCCCACCACAAGAACTGAAGCCTGGGAGAAAGGACTTAACTCAGACTTGATGTTACAAAAGCTAGATGATCTAGAAGAAAGAAGAGAAGTCGCGTTGCAACGCATGGAGAATTATCAGCAAAGGTTGGCTAGAGAATACAATAAAAAATCTAGATCTCGAAATTTCGTGGTGGGACAGTACGTACTGAGGGTTATTCCCGCGTACCAGAAGGAGAAACAAGCAGGGAAATTTGCTCCAACTTGGGGAGGACCTTACATCATCCATGACATAGCCGGAAAAGGGTCATATGTTCTGAGAAACATGAAAGGGCAGACACTACGTCATCCATGGAATGCGACATATTTGAAGCCGTACTACCCTTAATAGTTTTGGAGGACAGGAAGCGCAGGGTCGCGCACCGCGGACAGAAGAAGACAAAGGTGTAGGCCGTTGAATGTGTCTATCTCTGAGAGGAATCGCGGGCCTCATTTTTCTGAATATTACAGCACTTTAGAATTTCAAGAAGCGCAGGTTTACGCGCAGCAGCCAGAAGAAGATATGAATCTCCATCACCCGTGTATCTATCTCTGGAGGGGAGTTGCAGACCTCATATATCAAGTACTAGTTCGAATTTTATAAAAGCTGCGTCAACCTGAAAAGCGTGTATATAGCGTCATCGAGTTGCCAAGCAGAAATCTGGCTTCGCATCAACAAAAACAACTATTTGTATGTAAATAAATTTTAATAAATAAAGATAGTGCATAGTTATCACCCGTGGACGTAGGTATTTCGGTACCGAACCACGTTAAATCGATGTGTCAAAATTGGCGTCAATCATGATACTAATAAAAGAGAGACCTGAAAGGCTCCAAATCATCGCGATACCGTCAAGACCAGCATCTTGATAAGAGTATCCAGCAAATGTATTAACGGGTAAAAACACGCCATGTGTAGTCTCGCCGGATTAATCTCGTAAGTGTCAATAAGTGTAAGACCAGAAGTTCTAATCGATAACAAGAGATGCCTAACGTACAACACGGATCCCTACCCCAAAAGGAGCCAAAATCCGGGTAGGGAAACACCCCATACATGATTCCGCTTCCCTTTGGCCAAGGTTTAGCAATCATTATGACTGGGCAAACACTTAAACAAACATTACACCCTATCAAAGAGCATCAAAGTCAGTATTGATTCGCACGAAGGCTCCAAGGTTACAGACAATACTTGACTGGGGCAAAGTCAGTATTGGCCCGCACGGGACTTATCAGTCTTTGCAGTACTTGACTGGGGCAAAGTCAGTATCGATTCGCACGAAGGCTCCAAGGTTACAGGCAATACTTGACTGGGGCAAAGTCAGTATTGGCCCGCACGGGACCTATCAGCCTTTGCAGTACTTGACTGGGGCAGTCAGTATTGATTCGCACGAAGGCTCCAAGGTTACAGGCAATACTTGACTGGGGCAAAGTCAGTATTGGCCCGCACGGGACCTATCAGCCTTTGCAGTACTTGACTGGGGCAGTCAGTATTGATTCGCACGAAGGCTCCAAGGTTACAGACAATACTTGACTGGGGCAAAGTCAGTATTGGCCCGCACGGGACATATCAGCCTTTGCAATACTTGACTGGGGCAGTCAGTATTCACACGAAGGCTCCAAGATTACAGACAATACTTGACTGGGGCAAAGTCAGTATTGGCCCGCACGGGACCTATCAACCTTTGCAATACTTGACCGGGGCAAAGTCAGTATTGGCACGGAAATTATCGCTTCAAGTAACATTCGATTAAGGGGATGTTATTTGGCTTATGACGGGTAACAGGGGCAAGTATGTATACATACTTTGTTTTGAACATATGTTACCCGTCATAAGCCAAATAAACAATATTTTTTGTTTAAGGAAAGGCTTTGGCAAAGTAGATATGACAATCCCATTCCTCAAACAGGGGCAGTAGAAGAGAATGGAAAGGAAAGTATAAATAAAAGCTCAAAAGAAAACAAATGTTCTGATGATTGACTATTAAATAAGAGGCAGATTACAGCATAAGTGATTACACCCGCATTCACCCCAATAGTGAGGTGATAGTACAAAATACCAAAACGTCATAGGGGATAATCAAAAACAATCATCAGAATCAAGGAAAGTTTGAAAAAGTAAAGACAAAAACATCTAAGAAGAAGGCGCAGTAGCAGGAGGGTCAGAAGATTTCTTATCAACAGAAGCAGCAGACGTCGAAGATTGAGTAGCACGCGGATCAGGGCGTACGGGCAAGGGAAAGACGGGATATTCCTTCCCAGTAGCTAAACGAAGTTGCTCGTAAAGATTGTTCACCTTGGTAGCATACTTCAGATGTGCTTGAAAGGCGACTTCCTTGATCTGATGGCTAAGTGAGGATACATTCTTCTCAGCTTTGGTAGCACGTCGCTCAACAGAAGTCACCTGTGAGTGAAGATTAGCACGGTGATTCTCGGCCTCATTTAGTTTTTCTTCTAACTCCGAGATTCGGGAATTCGCAGCGCTAAGTTGTTCTTCAAGACCTGAAAGAATAAAGACAAATGAGTGCGAGAACAAGAAACAGTACGCGAGGACCTCACCCGTGATGACAGTATTACCCTTGAAATCTGCAGATAAAGCTTCTGTGGTCCCAATAAGAATACAATTCTCATTGGAAAGTTTGACATGCGATGCCTCAAGAGAATCATAAAGGGATTGCAGATTAGCTATCTCCGCTTTGTGTAATTGAGTTTCGTGTTCAATACGGACATTTTCATTATAGACTCCTTTCACTGCGCATTTCCATTTAGCACATGACATCTCGTCATCAAGCCTTCTTGAAGTCAACTCATCAACAGTACGCTTAGCGGAATCCAACTCAGTTTTGAGAATCTCGAGTTCTTCTCTAAAACTGAGGTTCTCACGGGAAAGATGAGACACTTGGGAGCGTAATTCTTCGATAGTAATACGATCCGAGTCAGAAGTACGAGTGGCAAGATGTGCGCGCAGATCTGAAAGATCACGGGATACATTTACCAAGGAAGAAGTTTTCCAAGATAATTCAGCATCTGCTTTCTTCTCATAAGCTCTGAAATCCGCAACAGCCCTAAGCCTCTGGTGGTCAACTTTATGATAGGCTTCTCTATACTCTTTTACTACGTCACTTTGCTTATTATATCTAAGTTTCACAGTTACTAATTCAAGTGCGAGTTCTTTATTTTGGTTTCGGAGCGTGTTAACTGATTCGCGAAGGGATTGAACTTCATTTTCGCCCGCCCCTGATTCGCGGGGGGACATTTTAGGTAACGAATTAAACAAACGCAAGAAGAAACCGCTAAAAAGCAAGAAGCAGAAATATACCTTGTTTAGAAAGCAGTTGAGCGCGAAGATCCTCCAACTCCTTGTGCAATGAAGTATTCTCCTCAGAAAGCTTGCGGTTGGATTCAGTCAATTTGGCGATCTCGGGAGCAGAAGGACCGGCATCGGAAAGTTCTTTCTGTAAGTCACTAACCTGAGCACGGGCTTTCCGTAATTCTTCTCGCTCGTCAGCAAACAACACGGACAACTGAATAGATTTGAACCTGAAGTACTTGTACAGCATACAACAGCTATACTGGTACTTCATCAACTAAAGAAGCGTGACGACAGTATTAGCAAGGAGCTTAAAAGAATGATAAAGCAATAAAGAAAGAGCAAGGGAGAGGAGAACTACCGCAATAAGGTTCATCTGAGGGAACAAATACGCCTCGCCATCAGCAATAAGAATCATTTCTTTCACACTAAGGTTGAGATTCAAACCCGCGGTAAGAGAAGCACACCCCGGGTCATTAGAGCTGCGACCCCAACTTTCTTGCACATCCACAAAAGGAGCAATAGCAGTTTCTTCACGAATACGAGCGCTGACTTTGGGTTCATTCGGTAACGCGGTGGAGGAGGAAGAAGGAAGAGAAAGATAGCCATTATCACGAGCCCAGACAAACCCGCGTTCGTCATCTAGCAAGTGAACCAATAATTCAGCAACATCGACATTCATGCAGACGCCAGAAGTAGGAGATTTCTCACCAACGGCTACCGGCATCACGGGATTGTCCCAGTTAGCAAAACCGTCCAGTATGACATTGGTTGCATCAAATTCATCTTCTCCTCCCATGTCAAAAGAAAGGGATTTGGTCTGAGTATGCTCTGTGTTCCCGCGAAAGAGAGCATTATGCACATCAGTGGTATCTTGAGTAAGGTTATCACGATTTTCTCCAGAAACGTCACGGTCAGCATCATCACGAGCACGAGTACCTGCACTAACTTCATCCTCCGTATCATCCGCATCGAAAGGACCTTCCACAGATGGGTTACCACGGGATTGAACTTGAGTAGGAGTGACATCACGGCCCAACGATGCGGAACGTGAAGTATCATGACGGTTAGAGCTATGTTCGTCATCGCTCGCGCCTTTGTCTTGTGCGCGGGAATCATCCTCAGAATTCTCGTGCTCTGGGACCTTAGAGTTAGACGACTCACGATCAGTCTCTTCTGGATCATGTTCAGAGTCTTGTTCTGGATTCTCGGAATCTTCTTCATCCTGTTTATCGCCTGAGGATTGTTCCCCAGCAGAATCTGAGGGCTGAATGCCTTCTTTCTCGGATTCGGGAGAAGACTCGGAAACCACTTTATGTTTTTTCTTAGCCACCTAAGAAAAAGAAGAAATTAGTACGGGGATCAGTGCTCTAAGTAAAATAAAAAATCTAGAAATCCAGAGAAATCATACTTGGGAATGAGAAGCAGCAGCTTTTCGCTTCTTGTTAGCTATCACCACCGAGCCATGTTCAGGAGTACTGAAATCATCAATGTTGGCGGGAAAATCTTCCAAATCCAAATCATAAAGGCAGAATTTTTGCTTCTTGTACACTCTGGGCTGAGGGAGCGGAAGAGATGGATCTTCCAAACTGAAGCCATGCGTCCAAGGACCAATAACTTCACAAGGAGTGCTGTACCAGGTGAAGTCATGATCGTCACGCACTTTGTCCGCCTTGGCAATATTCTTGGCGGTAGGACCATCAACATCACTGAGTAAGCGTATCTCACCCTTCTTAGCTTGTTTTACTGTCAATTGGCGTCTTTTCACACCAACACTCCATCTCACACGGGCGGTGGGCAAGATCAAGTCAGCATAGGTTTTGTTGAAGTTCTCGGGAGTGTACAATTCCTGGTCCGAGAAGTCAGGATTGAAAGAAGTAACTTTAGTCTCCTTATCACTACGACACGCGCATTCCGTCAAAACTCGCCAAAAGCTACCAGTGTAAAGAGCAACATGACGCCACTTGGACCATTTAGTATTGCGACTGCACAAAACATCATAGAAAAAGTGGTTTGTCTCCTTGGCGTCGTACAAAGGAATCCTAAGACCCGCAGCCAGTGCTCCCACAGTGGTCAGAAGATGAGTGTCATCATATTTGTACTTCCTGATCATGTCCAGAGTTAGCACGTCGTCCTTGCACTCGACGAATTTAACTTCAAATTTTTCCAGCCCAAACTTCTTCTTGATGTCATCAATACTGCAGTGTTTAAAAGAATAGTTCTCGGGAGTAATGCTAATGTCTGGGTAAGGATCGACTTTCAAAGCGTATGTTTGTGCAACAGGCTTGACCTTTGAGGAAGCCTTGCTGTTAGGTGAACGTGGACGTTTCACGGACGGAACTTTGCCTGAAGTCTTGGACGAAGTGCGCGCACTCTTCCGCGATCCCCCCATTTGCTTAGGATCCACATCAACACCTTTGCTTGTATCAGCTGGAGTGGTACGGGCCTTACCTGATTTAGGATTCGCATCAACTCCTTTGCCCGTATCAACAGGAACATTAGGGGCCTTACTCGACTTGGGAATCGTATCAACTCCTTTGCCCGTGT
>JAJJMA010105195.1:0-19629 GCA_023529015.1 Papaver nudicaule | reverse complement strand
ACTGGTATTCATCTGGAGGTAGAGTCGACGCTCTCAGCAATACCAATATCATAGCTGCATTCCTCACGCTCTGGTTGTCACGAGATATATTCGAGGACGATCCTGTTGGGACACTGAAGCCCTCCGTTGTTCCTTACGCGGTTTGGCTGGTGCGAGGGATGCCTTTGCCAATTGGGAGTCGGTTCCTTGGGTCTCAGTACGCACATCTAAGTGCTCTGGCTGAGAACATGTCGGGTTCTTCCACGGGTCGCGTTTCATCGTTCATCAACCTCCCCTTTCTCCAGGCTTTCTTGTGGGAACACTACGTGCACTATGCTCTGCAAGGGGGGCTTCCTTCAGATTCTTTGGAGTACGCCAGGATCATGTGGTGGAGTGACAAGTACCCCAAGGACTCAGCAAGGTTGATAGATTTTCTGGACAGAGGTGACTGTGTCTGCTTCCGTCCGTGGTGTAAGGTCTATGATGATAGAGTTTATCAATTCGAAATGCAACTGAAGGCGATGAAGTCGTTTTGCACTCCGGGTCTCGGGGTCTTGATAACTTCGCTCACTACGGGCAGCAGGTGTTCATGTGCAGCAGCGTTTCCGGCTTCATCTTCGGCTTCTATCAGGGAACACTGGTGAGGCAGACGTACAACATTAATAGAGCGGCGCGATTTATGGGATTTGATCAGGACGTGCCTTTTGAACGTTCTCTCCCTCCACCTGGGGATGACTTGCGTACGTATTTAGACCCTACCCAGGATCCGGGGAGGAAAGTCGTCTTCTTGGTGGCCGGTAGGTTATCGAAGGTCACTCCTGAATATAACCTGTTCTGGGATCACACGTTGACGGTTCTGGGCAACTTTGTGAAGAAGCTAAATGCGAGCGATAGGCATACTTTCACCCTAACACCTCAGGTAGTCTCCTTTCTTAATGTTCATGTACATGCTTTGCTTATTCCGCTTATCTTAACAAGATTCCTTCCCCTGGTGGCAGATGGCGCCTCCTTCGTTGATTCAACCTAAGAAGAAGATTAAATGCAACAGGATGGAATTACCTGAGGGTTGTTTCATTGCTCCTTCCCTTGTGGCGAGTTCGTGTTCCTTCCCATCTCGAGTAAGTAGCTTTTACTTCGTGGAAGCCCTTTGCCTTATACGGATATACACCCACTCTTCCTTGGTTGATTTTCCTCCTTTGTTTCTGTAGGGTTCAATACCGGAGGGGTGTGATGGTTCCACGGAGTCCCCAGTTGATGATGTGAGGGCGACGAAGGGGATAGATGATCCGATTGATGCAAGCCTTGAGATGCGGAAGGAGGTAGACATCGATGTGAGTCCCGAGGTGCGGAAGGAGGTGGACGAGATGACTTGTGCCGGTGTTGAGGTTTCTTCTCCTCTTCTTACCGAGGTTCATGACTGCACGCTCACTCAGGTGGAGCTCGTTGGGGTTTGTTGATCTTTCCTCTTTCAGATTTGTTTTCGCATCACCAATGTCACCTAACTATAATATCGTCTATACAGGAACAGGGGGGCGAGAGTCGTGTTGATGCCGTCTCGGAGGACACGGAGTCGTTAGAGAGTGGGGGTGACTTGGAAGACAATGTGAATACCTCTGGAGTTCTCGACGAAGTTGTTCCTGAGGATCCAGGAACGACTATTCTTCAGGAACAGACTTCCGAAGACGGCGTGGGTACCAGTCCTCCCGCGGTTGCCGAGGAATTTGTTTCTGATTCTGTGGAGGGCGACTAACGGCGGTACGGATGTGGAGTCTCCTTATCCTGGTGCTGGGGCGGCCTTTCCTTCGTCTGTTAGTCGAGTTCGATCCGGGTACGTCTTGGTGGGCAATTTCCCAGTAGCAAGTAAGTACGAGACATTGTACACTAGTATTTGGAGGAGGTTCGGCCACATTTCCCATGAGAGGGAGCAGAGGTTGCTCTCCGAGTCGATAGTTGACGTTCTGCTGTCGAGGGTGTCCGAGATGGTTGCCCAATCCATCAATTCCGCAGATCCGCTTGATGTCCAAGATTGGGAGGATTCCATAGTCGTAGCTGAGTCTAAGGGTTTCAATGTGGCTTGGTTGCGAGATAGGTTCGAAAAGGCTAAGGCTCAAGGGTCTCTGGAGATCCTCCAGGAGAAAGAGAAGAAGGTAGCAGAGTTGAAAGCTGAGCTGCAGAAGGAGGAAGAGGAGCTGGAACGACTAAGGCTGTCTTGCAAGGGTGGACCTAGCGGGGTCTTGAATGATATTCTCGATTAGGCGTGCTATATTTTTTTTTTTTTTAGTGTGGGGTTCCTTCCCTTTTCTAGCTTTCGTAGGTATTTTCTGTTGGTTGGATTGGGTTATGTTTTTCAAGGGATATTGAAATAGAATGCTTTTCTTAATTAATTTTGCTAAAATGGAAATCCTATCTGCTAACATGGAAATCCTATCTACTGCACGCTATGATGCGCTGCTTTGGGGGAATGAAAATACAATAAACAGGAGGCTTAGTGTCGTCCTTCCTTAAGGTTTTTGGCGAAGGCCTTGCTAGATGAATTCGATCCCATAGCCGGTATGGCGTGGGTTGAACCATGATCAGGAAAGAGTTCCTTCACCCTCTGGCTAAACCTCTCCATATATGTGTTTGGGTCCTCCCCAATCTCTTGTTTGAGGTTGAACAGTCCCGCGTATTCTCCGAAACCCGGGATGGTCTCTAGGGCCTCGAGTGGGACAGTATAAGGGACGAGTTCGCCTTCTCCTCGGATCTTGTCGCTGCGTAGCTTGTCACGCACAACTCCAGACTCCTGAAGGGCTTTGATGAAGATTCTGATAGCGGTGCCGATGTCTATCACGGGTTTTCCCGGGTTCTCCTTTCGGGTAGTTTCCCTCGTGGCGGGTCCCCAGTGACTCGGTGCATGTGGGTTGTCAAATACAAGAGAGGTGGACGAAATACCTTCTTGGTTGAGGAGGCTTCCGTCGGTTTCCGAGTGCTCCGCGGGCGTGGTCACTGTTTCGTTGCTCTCCTGTACAAACCGTTTCATGAACTCCAGGGGGAGTGTCTCCTGGTTGTTGTAGATCCACGGGCGTCCTAGTAGCATGTCGCTTTCGACTACTCCCTTGACAATGTGGAACTCCGCTATGGTTGGGATCGTGGCGATTTCGACGGGGAGGTTGATCCATCCGTAAGTCCGTATTTCGGCTCCGTCAGGGCCCTTAATGATGGTTGGGGCACGGACGGCTTGACTTCGTGGGATATTGGCGGCTCTGAGAGTCTTGACTGAGATGATGTTCACTGGGGATCCTGGGTCGATGAGCGTCTTCGAGAATTCAGCATCAGATACTCGAGTGGTTGTGAGGAGTCCCCAGCCTTGTATTCCGCCTTGTGGCTCCTGTTTGGGTATCGTCTGGTTGTGGACTTCTTTGAAAGGTAGGCGCTTCCCTGCTACCACCATGTTGAGCGCCATGAACATATCTTTCCGCTGTGGTTTCGAGAGACAGAGGGTCTCACACAGCTGGTACATTATCTCCTCTACCCTCTTATTCACTGGTTGTTCTGGGAGTGTGAATGCTCGAACAGGAAGAGGGTTTTGATATACTCCTTCATTCCCTAGGTGCAGTTCTCCCGACTCCACTTTGGCTTGAAAAATCTGCTTAAGGGTGAAGCAGTCCCTGGTAGAGTGAGTAGTAACTTGGTGGTAACGACAATACCTGGGGCTTGCAACTTCTTCAGCTGTAGGAGGTCGTTGAGGTGTAGGAAGCGCGATTACTCCGTCCTGGATCCATGTGTCTAGTAGCTCCAGTACTTCCTCCATGGGGAACGGGTAATCCGGTAGTTCTGATCTGGCCTTCTGCCTCCGCGTCTCCGGCTGTTGTGGTCCTCCTTGGTTCGTGTTCTTGTTTGGAGTTTCCGGAGTCGAATTAGCGCGTTTCGGGTGTGCTACCTCGGTGGCGCCTCCTTTTCTCTTCCCTCCTTCGCTGACAGCGCCCATGGATGGCAAGTTGCTGTTATACTGCTTGTTAACCAGCCTCCTGTCACCACGAGTGGCACGAGTTTCTTCACTCCTGAGGGGTTTAGCTCTTTCCAGCAAAGCGGGTGCAGTGGTAGCAGATCTCTTTGCAGCTTCATGAAGTTCGGAGAAGGTCTGGAAGCGGAGGTTCTCCAAGAGGGCTCGGTAAACAGGGATCATCTCGTTGATACAAAGTTCCACCAGCTGTTGTTCCGTGACGTTCGGATCGTGGCAATCAAGGGCTTGAATTCGGAATCTTTTGACGTAGTCGTTCGGGTGTTCGCTAGGCCTCTGGAACATCCTTCCGAGGTCGGATAGCGTTATCTGCTCAGACACAAAGAAGTACTTGCGGTAGAATGCGCTTACCATCTCGCCCCAGGTCCCAATGCTGTTCGGAGCGAGATTGTTGTACCAGGTGTAAGCCCTTCCAGTGAGAGACTTTGAGAATTCTTTGAGCCTTAAAACATGGTTGTACTCGTGTTCCCCCAGGGACTCCAGAAATCGCGAGATGTGTTCACGTGCATTCCCCATTCCATCATACAAGGAGAACATGGGTGACATGTACCCTTTGGGGAGAGCGATCCTCTGGACTTCGTGCGGGTATGGTGGTTGATGCTGGTGGATGGGTGATGCCATATCTCTTTCTCGGCTTCGTAGCAGCCTCTCCAAGTCGTCCGCCGTGACATAACGGGACGGTTGTCCTCCTCTTTGCCGAGATTCTTCTGGGAGGGAAGGCGCTTCGTCGTCTCGGATGTGGATAACAGTCGAGTGGGTACCTGCGGTGGCGGCTTCACGGGTCTCCTTGACTGGTGAACTTGACAGCTTCGAGGTTAGAGTCTTGAGACAATCCAGAATTCCTATCTGGGTATCGAACATCTTGACTTGGCTTTCTGCGAGGTCATCCTGTCGTTTAGCTAACTCCTCCATGGTTAATGCTCCCGATACTCCTTTTCCTTTGTCGGCAGCAGTGTTGACTTTAGCTGTGGAAGGAGGGTTCTTGCTGGAGGTGTGGCTCGGAGCGCTGGGAGTAACGGGGGTGATAGGGATAGCTGGGATGACGGGTGTTGAAGAGGGATTGCCTAGGGTAACAGAGGCGTTAGGCGTATTGCTGGATGCAGGTGGGTTGGTAGGTGTCTTGTTGGGGGCTGCAACACCATCTGTTGAAGAGTTGGGGTTCTTGGTATCCGATCCCGACCTTAGTTCAACCATCTTTGAGCAAGTTTCTCTGGAACCGAGATAATGATCTCCCACTGTGGTCGCCAACTGTTTTTACCTGCAAAAACAAGTGTACCGTCTCTGGGTACTTTCGTAGTGCTCGGAGATCAAAGTCGAACAAGGCAAGCCTAAACCAAGAATGGCCATTCCCACCTTGCTTCGGTCACAGAGAGGATTGAGGTTGGTCTAGGGAGGGAAACATCGAAGAAACTTGAGATCAGGCTGAAGATGAGTTTTTGGGTGTTTGAGTTCAAGATTTCCGTCGTGCAGTCGACTGGAAATCTCCAAGGCTAGAACGAGTTTAGATTCTCAGGTGTTTTTCTCTGAGGCTCTGTGGTTTTCTGGATATTCTCGGTGTTCTAGTTGTTCTGAACGTTCTGCCTTGGAAGATAGAGGAAGCCTCTATTTATAGTTTGAACTCACCCTGATCTCTCGACAGAGAAGGTGGACGTCGTGGAAGAGTGGAGGAGTGGAGGACATGCGTTGGTTTCCGTAACTGCCTGAGTTGTGTGGAGCATGCCCGCTCGTGCCATCTTCTTGTAACTGCCCACTATCTCCATCAGTTTCTTTCAACTGCCGTAGACCGCCAGACCAATACCCCTAAAGTTATCCCCCCGTGTGATGTTTTGATGTCTCGAGTGAGTGATGCGTAGTTGAGTTGAGTAGAGTCGTATGACTAAGTGTTGCGTAGTTGCTTTGAACCAGGCAGTATTGTGTGGCTATGGCCATGATTTTGGCCAAGAGTAGGTATGGCGCCATGGCCTTTTGGCCAAGGAAAAACCTCTTGTGGCGCCATGAACATGGCGCCATGGCCCATGGCCGTGTTTTGGACATGCCATGTATCTTGTGGCGCCATGAATATGGCGCCATGGCCTTTTGGCCAAGGGAATAATCTTGTGGCGCCATGAATATGGCGCCATGGCCCATGGCCGTGTCTTGGACAGGCCATGTATCTTGTGGCGCCATGAATATGGCGCCATGGCCTTTAGGCCAAGGCATAACCTTGTGGCGCCATGAATATGGCGCCATGGCCCATGGTCGTGTCTTGGACAGGCCATGTATTCTTGTGGCGCCATGAATATGGCGCCATGGCCCTTTTGGCCAGGCCAGCTAGGCCAATCTTTGTGGCGTTATAGCTTTGTGGTGCCATGCTATGTGGCGTTATAGCTTTGGCATCTGGCCAAGCTCAGTTTTGCGGCATCCTGTGCCTTAGTCGTGGTGTGCGTGCTTACGCTACAACCCCTTTTGAAGTCATGGCATGCTTATCCATGGTACGCTAGACCATCCTGAACTTGGGATTGGGTCCGCTTAGGCCTGTTTAGGCTGGTGTATGCTTCTCAGAGAGCTCCGGACCGGCCTGGAGCTTCAATATTTCCGAGGTTTGCACCAAGACTCGTGTATTGAGTCGTATTTTAAGAGGAAATCCATGAGGATACGTCTCTGTTGATCTTTCACCGTGTACCATCAAGCGAGGTCAGGCTCTGAGCTGATCGATGGGTTTAATATGTTGGTGAGATCATTGATACTGCTCTATGACATTACCCTCCCCACCGGAGTTATAAGAGAGAGTTCATAGAGGGTTTAGCTTCATGGAGTGGATTGCACCCTGAGCTATAAAGATGAGCCTGAATAGGCGACTGTCTTTAATAAGACATGGTTTCGAGAGTGTTTTGACAATCTTGTCCCTCTCTCATTTTCCACCATCTACACCTAGTACGCAAACCGGTTCGGGAACCGTCCGCAGTCAAATTAGGTCAAATTCGGATTCCGCTGGAAGGAATGGGCTGAGCCAGAACTTAGACGTGAGAACGTCCTCAGCTGTGATCCACAGGATCTTTGCTCAAGAGTACTCCTTAGATTCATCTATATCCAACATAACAGTTTGCAAGGAAACCATTGCAATGGACATATGGTGTCGAATCTATCTCATGCATTCTTGATTCACAGTATTCGTGGGATCAAATACTGGTCATGACATAAAGCCATGTTACACAAGAACACGATCTCAATCGCTATTATCACTACTAAAGTAGTCGACTATATTTCGAAAGAATAGAGAAAGTAGAATAGAAGAATATCCATAAAGTCATAACTCCTACTAACCTTTTGTCGATGAAGAATAATTGATGTCTTCTTTGTCTTCACAGTCTTCGTCTTCAAGGTCTCTACTACTCTGTCTATATCTCATTTCCGAAATCTAAACTCTAGTAGGCTAAATCAAGAATTGAATTTTGACACCTAAAACTGACAACTAGCTTGACATACCAACGCTAGTGGGTTTGACCGGACAATGCCCTAACAAAACAATTAACACAAGCCCCGACAACATCAACATACGGGCAAAGAGCACGAAATCACAACTCACCGCTTGAAGAATAGCCAAACTCTCCTCATAAGACAAGGGTGGACGACGAAGGTCATAATCAACCCTGGGACAGTCACCTCCAAAGATATCACCTAACTTCCTGCAGAAATCAGGATCTATAGGATGCCCCAAGCACTAGTGGAAATAGGCCATATTACAACCCTATGTTACAACCCCTATTAATGGTGGTTAGTATTTTGACCTCTAAAAAGGGTGGTAACACTAGAAATAAAGTAGACAAAATTATTAAAAATTATACTACCCTTATTATGGGCTGATTTATAAACACTTTTTACCACCCTTATTCCACCCTATACTATAGTTGTTGCCATAGAAGTCAAAGTTGACAAAAAAATTAGTCAAATGAGTCAAAAAGTCAGCCATCCATATATGGGGTCGTATACCCAGAAAAAAACCTTATCCTCTAAACTTCCCTATTACTACCGATGACCATAGTGGAATAATTTTTTTCTTTCCACTATTAAAAAAAAATGCAGCCATATCCAAGCCTTATCTTTCTCATCTCTTTCTTTCCCTTATCCCTTACACCCGAGATCTCTTCTTTTCTTCTTCTCCGCTCACTCCAGCCACCACCATTCATCCTCACAGACATCATCGATCCACCACCTCTATCACCACCAACAACGCCTTCTTTTAGTAACCATCATTTCTGCTCTCTTTCATAGCCAAACTCCATCTGTATCTCTATAGATTTTTTTTTTTTGCTCTTGACCTCAATCTTCTTTCTTTTTCTGTGAATTCATGAACGACAAGAACCCACCTCCATTGACCTATGTAAGTCTCTCTTTAGATATTTATCTGGCTCGATCTATCATTTTTAGATTTGATTAGAATTTCATGCTGATTTAAATTTTTTAGGGTTTATTTTGGGGATAATTGTTATTAATTTTTTTTAATTTGTAGGGATTGGATCAAACATGGATGAAGTTTTTGATACAAAACATTACGGTGTTGATTATGGGGTTCCTGATGAGAGCTTCTCTTGCCCTCGCTGTCAAAGTTGGGTAAGTTGATTTTTTACAAATAAAAATCAGTTCTTTTTTTTATTTTGTTGATTTTTCAAGTTTTGATTAAAAAAGTTTAGATTTTGATGGTTTGGGTGTTGCTAATATGGTTATCGTTGAATGGAAGTAGTTTACTAGGTTAATTTCATTGAAGGGTTTTGGGTGTTTAATTTGGGAAAATTGGGTTAATTTTTAAAGATGAGGTGACTGAAAAATGAATTTAGGGGCTAATGGATTAGAATGGTTCAAATGCTTAGCAAAGGTAGTTTCCTTACCTCAGTGAATATACAATTTGCATAATCCATAGCTTCCTTCTTGGGCTGCAAGTGCTCGTAAATTGTTTTCATTTTTAAATTCTACTCATAATTTCTTGGTTGGCTATAATGCAGTCATTGAGGAGCTCAATTTGGTACAACATGAATTGCTGGACCAGCACATGAAAGGCGTGGGAACTAAGAAAGCTGATATCGTCATGGAACTATATGATTATTCTCTCGGCCATTTGATTTACTGAGTTCATGTGTTTAAGCTTTTAAGATTGTTTCTTTCGTTTATCCTTTATTTTAAGGACAAGTTTTTCTAATTTAGTTTATTTGTAGATTGGTTCTTCCCCAGGTTTTGAGGATGGTGATTTTGAATCAGCTAAATTATTGCACCCTGCATCTTTATTTTACGATGTTGTGGATGACTGTCTCTATTTTGTGTATTCGGAGGTAAATGACTGGCCGTGTATTGATTTTCTTCCATCATTGTGTTTTTTAATCTAGCACCTAGATGGTATTGCCAGTTTTGTATGGGTTTCTCTAATGGTAGGGATTTATGTACTTTAATTCGGTGAAGTTTGTGAGTGGGGGTGATGTCTTACTAACTACTATGCTCCTGCATTTGGCTGGAGTTGTTCAGAAGGAATAAATGTTGGATAGATAGATTAGTTACTGCCATGTCGTGGTGGGTGATGGCGAGAGTTTGAAAATACTGTGAATTGCTATGAATTGGAAGAAATTGAGATATCTTAGTGACTTAGTGAAAGTGTAGTTACATGTTGAATGCAGGGCAATTTTGTTTGGGACTGACAGGAATTATTGTAGTTCCCTTATGGCCTATGCTGGCTGTCATTTTTTTTTCTTCATGTTTTCTTAGTCGTCTTATGTAACTATCTCTCGGTAGTTCACTAACTTTTTTGTTTGAAGTTTCAGGGAATAGTAGTAATACAATACTGGGACATTGTCTGGGAGATATACTCAATGTAATCAGACCATTACAAGGAGACGTTGCAGCTAGGTATACTGTCATCAGTGACTTAAGAGTTGCTGTTGCATATGTCTCCTGTTTAAGAGGTAAAAATCCGAAGTTGTGTTGATTTTGATTCACTATTATAAGTGTTATTAGTGTAGACTTGATTTTGTATGTGAATGAGTTTTTCAAATGTGAAAACAGGTGCAATTGTGTAGCCATTTGGGTCGTTTGTTTCTAATCTTTATTCGAGATGGGGAGCAACCTACAAAGTATCTCTTGCGATATTGCTATTTATGTTTTCCTGTTTGTGCTTACAGGGATGCTAATGAAGCTAGCTCGACTCTTAAGAAGAGGTAAAAACATGGATGTTAATGAGTACATCATGGGCTAAGTTTGAACTTATAGTCAATCATTTATCTTTGTGCAGTCTGCTAAGAGATGTGTAGTGTGTACTACTAAGGTTGCAACTGAGCTTGAACTATGTCAGCTTAAGGTTAGAGCAGGTTAGGTTTGCAAATGAATTTTGTATACTTTGTAAGTTTTAGTTAACCCTTGTATTTTATGAACTCAGGCTTTAATTCCTTTTTGTATAACTTTGAAACAAATCAATACAATGATTTTTTTATTTGAATGTCATATGGTTTTATGAATTTGATTTGATTTCATTGTAATTTCATTTGGGTAAGACAATTTTATTCACCAATCAGCTTCTGGCTGAAGCAATTCAGCCAAAGCTGATTCCATTTATTTTAATATTCAAAATCAAGGATACGACCCACTCTAACAGTAGTTAATTTACCGCGGTTAATGCGCGTCGTTTCTTTGCTACCCTTGCTGCACAGTCGTAGAAAAATACTACGGCTGAGATGATACACTTTATGCTACTGATCGTGTGCGTCGTAATTGCGTGTTTTACTACATACCGTGTAGGGTCGTAGAACGGCCTATTTCCACTAGTGAAGGGATTCGTAGCATAGGCTTCAAAGCGAGTTGAAACTTCAACAGTAAAATCACTAGGATTATGGTTTTCAAAAAGGACTTCTTTAAACCTTTCCGCAGTATATGATTGCCTATATTTACTAGCGTAACTCGGAGCAGGCGGAAACTTTGAACTCTGAGGAAAACTGGCAACAAGTTCCTTGGAAGAATCCATCTCAACAAATGAACCATCCCTTCGGGGAACAAGAAGGTCCACTGGAGTGACAATTTTTTCCGAGGAGAGAGTAGAAGGTTTGGTAGCAGCAGTAGTTGTGGAAGTTACTATCGCCGAGGCAGAGACACCGATGGTAGCACTCGGCATAGAAGAAACAGTAAGCGCAACGTCCGAAGCAGCACAAGCGGCAGCAGCTGTAGGACCTACTATAGCTGAGTCAGAGGCACCGATGGTGGTAATAGGCACGGTAACAGAAGGATTAACAGCACTCACTTCTTTGATAACCGTTTCAGCTGTCTTCGGTGCTGATACCTCCTTGCCAGCATTCGTTGATTCCACCAGGGGTCTCGTAGCAGCTCGACGACGTTTGGGCAGAACTCCCCTAAGAATCTTCTGAAAAACAGAATTTTTCAGCGGCTGAGGAACCTCCGAACTTTCCCCGTACTCAAAATCCATCAGATCATTGCTCAGGCTTAAGTCACCTACATACTCTCCCTACAGATAAGGACCCGTCTTTCTCAGAAAACAAACAGAGGCAAGTATGAATACTCTAGAAAAGAACACATAGTCTCCTCATCTGCTCGGGAACGCTTTAAGCTGCCCGAAGGCTCCATGGAAATACCCCTACCTTTCCTTAAAGATGGGTCAGATAATCCTCTATCTTCGTCAGAAAAATGGATCAAGAACAAATGATGAGTCTGAAACTCATGCCCTGCCTCAAACTCGGCCCGAGGGAAGTACCGACCAGAATCCTTCCAACCTCGGAGCACAGGACCCTTGAGAAGTACAGGTTCCGAATACCAATCCTCGTCCATGGAATAGTCCAAGGACCCAGGGATAATATTTTCGCTACCTTCTACGGTCCGAAAGTTGATCCCCCAAGGAGCAAATTCGTTGTCTAGGGTTAAAAAGGGCTCGTAATGCTTAAAGAAATTCTCAACAGTAAAATAGAACTTCGTCGTAGATCCGACAGGGAAATTATCTTCGGAGCGAAGAACCCACTGATTGATGAGGTAAATGGAGTTGCAAGTAAGTTGCATCACCCCTCGAGGTTTAGGAAGAGAGAAAAGAATGCGGAGAAACAAAGGATTCGAAGGCTTGTAAAGAGGAGGAAGTAACCCTGCAGACATTTGATGAAATGTCACCAAGAGCCTGCTCTCGTCACATTGATACTCCTCAACCAGCTCTGGAGTCAATCTAGAAGAACTAACGGCTTCAATCTGAAAGCCCTCTTCTTTGAAACCCATGCCTTTCATCTTTAGAACAAGGGCATCAACCTTAGAAGAAGACGACATAGAAAGAAAAACACAAAAAAAAAGACAGATACCGCCGGCGACCGGAAGTTGCAGAGGCAATGCGGATCAGAGGACAGGAAGATGATGAAAGTTTTAAAAGAATCGACTTTATGAAACAATGGGAGGAGTAAAGCAAAGGGTCATGAAGGAAAATGTGGAAGGAACGCCTGATATGAAGTTACAAATTGGGAGGTTTCACGGAAAGAAAACGCCGGTGCCAAGGAAGATGGATACGAAGGGGCTAAAGTATTTTTAGAGGGAGAACCAAAACTTAAATAGTGAAAGAGGAACCGGCGCTGCCGGTCAGATGGTAAAAAGCCGCGAAATCCTCGAGAATAGGAAGAACGTGTCGAAAAATCTCACACCTGGCAAGTAGTGGGGATACGTGGTAAGGAAGAGGTGGAAAAAAGGGAATTTCCTCTCCTCGCATCTTCGATACAAGGAAAGGAAAGAGGCAAACTGTGGAGGGTAAAACCCCTCGGGACACGTGTCAGAGATCCAAGAAGCAAGATCACGCCAAAAGAAGAAGTAACGAAGCTTCGGGATCAAACCAAAGAAAGATAAGTCCAAGGACACCGAGTAGAGAATCATAAGAAAGGGATTCGGACCCTGCCTCGAAGAACCGAAGCCCCAGAGCCACCTTCGGAATACCGCCGAAGAAACCGCCTTACTCGACAAGGACTGACACCCCCACGATTGAGTCAATTGTCTTATTAGCTGTAAACCACCCAAGCTCGGCCTATATAAGGCGAGCTTGGAAAACATTGTAAGGGTTGGATTTTTGGGGTGTAACCTAAGTGGCGAGAGAGGGATTAGGTCTGTATCTCCTCTAGCTCCTTAGGCTGATATCCATGTAGTAGCAAAACTGAAATATAATCTATTATACGTTTAATCCTTAAATTAATGTCTTTTTACATGTCTTCGGTATTGTTCTTGTGGTCTTCGCACCTTATATAATGTTTAAGTTACTGTGTGTGTGAGTTTGAGATCTGTGGGCTATGGAACATGATGCACCTATGCAGATTTTATACTCACACAGTTTGGCACTAGAAACAGGGACTGATTAAAACAACTTAGGGTTTGCCTGTGATTTTTCGGGTTTTCAAATTTTTCATAAATTTTCTCATTTTTTAAAGATCTTCAAAGCTTGTTCTTTAAAAACGCTCCAATACCTTAAACGTCTAAAGATCCTTAAAGGCTTTAGCATGTTCAAGGGTTTTATGGGCAAATCATCAAATGGTCAGGTCAACGTCTAAAGGTTTCAAACCTTGACATGATGAAATCCATTTCAAGCATGGTAATTGATTTTCATCATATATGCCTTAAAATTAGGATCGGCTATAAGAAAACGATTATGAAAAAATCTTTAGACCTATTTTTAGGGTTTTCAAGGTCTCTGCTACATTTGGAAATAAAATTTTACGAAGGAATCGTTGGAAAAGATGGTTTTGGCTAAAAGATAAAAAAATATAGTTAGGGATATATCTAAAAAGAACGAATACGACCTACGCTAAAAACTCGCACGATAAAAACCGTTGCAACGTACAGACCTACATGACAGACATAGTACACTGCAGTAGCCGCCTTGGACCACACGGTTTTTTTGTCTTCTGACAGGTCACAACCAGAATGACTTCGAAATCTAATCAGGCTCCGAAGCAACGAGTGGGATCTTCGAGGCAAGGGACCGGCTCCTCGAGGCAACATTACACTAGATTCTCAACGAGTAAGGGGTTATCACCCGAGGTAGCGGCAAGCACAGTCCAACACAGGGAACGAGTAAACGAAGATGAAGTACATGTACAGGACTTAGACCAGAGGGAGAAGGATTCCCAGAGCCTGACGAACTACCTCGACAACAAGTACAAGAAGAAGATGGAGAAAATGACGAAGATGAGGATGAATTGGCTGTCCCTGACAACGACATGCCTTTACACCAACCAACCGAAGAAGATACGACGAGAGCTGCGCAGTTCAGAAAGTTAATCTTGAAAAACAGAAAGATAAAAAAGATAAAAAAGCAACTAGCCGAAGTAAATAAAAAGGTGGCACAAAAGTCAGCATCAAACTACAAGGGAAGCAGCGAAGGACACTCTCGTCCAAACAATGTATCTCAATCGAAGGAACACTCTGCATCCAAAACATACATCAAGACCAAGGGCGCCAGCAAAGGCCATGGGATCACAGTATCGAGCAAAAGGACCGAACCAGGAGTATATCCGAAGGAAAGCATACAGATATTCAGCGAAGATAACCAAAAGAAGAAGGACGCCGAAGCTAGGGCTCTACAACAAGTAATGTTGGACTAGATCAAGACACTCCGAGCCGAACTCTTCGACAATATGATCCAGTCAAGCGACAAGATTAAACTCACGCAAGCAATGAATGATGTCAATCGCTCACCCCTAAGCCCAGAAATCTTCTCCAAGGCGATTCCTATAAAATGCACTATGCCCACCTTCACATCAATCTTTGATGGTTCAGGAGACCCGACCTTGCATATCAAAATGTATCTCCGAGTCTTTTTGGCTTACGCTGATAGAGACGAAGTGCTCTGTAAATATTTCCCCTCTAGCTTGAAAGGAGAAGCCCTCACTTGGTATGACAACCTCACAGCCAGCTCGATCTCGTCCTTCGAGGAGCTGTCCAAAGTCTTTATACTACACTTCCTATACAACAACTCCTCCAAGCCAGGGGTGGAAAAATTATTCAGCATCCGGGTACGACCAGGAGAGTCTACCAAGAGTCTGACAAACAGATGGACTGAACAGTGCGTAGAGGTGGGGAACGACGCTACAGAAAATGACAAAGTACGAGCATTCCTCAATGCTCTTGATAAAAACCATCCTTTATATGATAGGCTCTTCTCCAAGAACCTCGAGACGCTACATGATCTCCGAAAATACCAGAAGGAGCGAATTACCTTGAAAGAAATTAAAGAACAAGCAACCCTGGGGAAGGAAACCATCTTAAAACAGGTCCACTCAATAAACAATTTATCACTCGAAGAACGAAGTCAAACAATGAATAATCAATCTGGGGATCCGTCGAAGCGAGAAAGACAAGATGATATTGGTCGCTATGGGTACGAAGGCAAATTCAGACACGGCAAATACCACGACAATAGAAAATACAATGATAACCGAGGAAGCATCTCTCGAGGAGAATTCGAAGGAAGCAACAGCCAGCAAGGACAAGGAAACAGAAAGTTTGGGACAACTAAGCCAGGATTCCCCGCCTTTCACGATAGAAAACTCCCAAAGCTTTGCGTGCCCATCGAGGATGCTCTTTGGACTATCGAGCAGTCCGAATTTACCAGTGAAATAAGATATCCCAGAAGCAGGGGTAATCAACCAAAGCACACAAAGAATTCAAGAGACTACTGTCAGTTCCACAAATTTTACAGACATACAACAGAAGATTGCGTTACGGCACAAGACCAAATTTATTTCTTCATAGCCAGGGATAAATTCAAACACCTCCTGGAGCTACCGAATCCACCTCCAAATCAGCCACAGCCGAAGGAAGAGCCAAAGCATGAAGCTTATGTGATAACAATCGATAGAGACATTCCAAGATTTGGCGCTTATAATTCCATCGTTCACACAAAAGGCCTCGAGGGGATCCAAACAGACCGAATCCATAAGAGGGATTTCGAGGGAGGAAATACTTAGCGTAGTCACGAAGAATCATCTAGAAGAATGGCAAAAGCAACCCGTATTCTTTTCTGCAGCGGACATCCCCAACGAGGGAAGATCACACAACGACCCTTTGGTCATCACCCTCCAAATGGGAAAAATAGCGATGCCAAGAATACTCTTGACCCCGGGAATTCCGTCGATATACTCTTTGGACAAACATATGATAAAATGATAGGAAAGAAAGCTGATTTTGTGCCTTCATCGTATAACATATTCGGATTTAATAGAAAACCATCGACACCTCGGGGGGAGCTAATATTAACAATCCATGTGGGCAAACAAAAACAGCCAATATTATTTTGTGTAGTCGACATAGACTCTCCCTATAACGCTATCGTGGGAAGGCCATGGTTGCATGACATCATGGGAGTAGCCTCAACCTTGCATCAAAAGATCAGGTTTCCAACTTCATTGGGGATCGCAGAAATACCAGGCGACCCCTCCGAAGCTCGTGCCTGCAATGAAATAGACATTCAGGCCAAAGAAGGTAGCAAGGAATGCTCGGGGCAAACTAAACAACCAAGAATTACAGATGAAAGTATAGAGAAATTCATAGCTGAAATAGAAGCAGGAATGGCAGGACTAGCAGACAGCGAACAAGGCACCAGACCAGACAACAGCAAAAAGGACCAACGTCCCGACAATAGAGAATAGTTCCTCATAGCAGCAGGCTGCCTCCAGACTCTGAATGAACAATCGAGCGAACCTAGCGAAGGCAGGAATATTCAACAAGAACCTTTCTGGGCATTCGTCATAGAAAAGCAACTTGGGAATGACACATACAGCTTGATCAATCTCGAGGGCCAGAAGTTAAAAACCCCAGTGGAGGGGAAGCACATGAAACACCTCGCATAGAAAGCAACTCTTCATGTAAGCAACACTCGTGGAAAGATTGAATAAATGAAAATCACACCCGTTGATGCAACTTCTTCCAAAATCAAACTCCAGATCCTGTCAGGGCGGGTAAAAAATCTCCTCTGTCTAGGCATAATCGCAAAGGCTTTAACGCCACAAATAAACTGGCCATGACGCCATATCTCCCCTAGTGCCTCGTCGCAAAATAAAAAGGCTTTAACGCCAAGGCAAAAAACGCCAAAAAAAAAAGACCTCGAACAGCAGGCACATAGCTGATGACCATATAAATCATAAGGGCCCTGCGAGTTATATGGCACAGTACTCTACCCACAAGACACCCCGTTAGCAGTGGGCGCCTTGAATCAAGGCTATATAAGCTGATGATACATTCACGCCCACTACCAAACGACCACGAGAACCTCTCTTTCTGAGGCGTCAAGGGGACGATAAATGGGATTAACATCTACCTATAGAGGAAGATGGAACCCTGAGGCAGCTAATTAGCTTGCATTTACGGAAAATGGCAAGTGAGTTATGCAGCCAAGGGACCTCCTCCGAAAAAAAATAAAAAACAGCCTTGAGGAGGGGCGTAAAAAGAAAAAACAAACAAACGAATCCTTTATATATGATCAGTACAGAACAAGGAAAGCGACAACAAAAAATATGTGTTCGGAAGAACACAACCAAAAGAGGCAGAACAATACTGCTACTAAGCATTTGAAAAACCTTCGTCAGGCACAAAGGGAGGCATCATCAAAAATCTCCATTTGCTCCATAAGATCTTTGTCAACTCGGATATCACCTTCGTACGTTCGAAATCCAGAGTGGTCTGGCCTCGAAAGGGTAATTTCCAAAGAAGTCACAGTTTTCTCCTCACTTTCCTCTTCCCTGTATTCCTGAGCAGACTCTTGAAATAAATAGTGACTCTCCTTATCAAAGATAGTACCTGGGGCTCGGACAGTACACCCCTCAGTTTCTTCCTTAATTTCTTCCTTACTTTCCTCTTCGTTGTATTCCAAAGCAGACTCTTGAAATAAATAATGACTCTCCTTATCAAAGACAGTACTTGGGGCTCGGCCAGCAAATCCCTTAGTGGAACCCTCATGACTTCGGGAAACATTATCCACCATACTGATAGTTTTCACCCAGCACCATCCGCGAGATCATTTTTTGAACCCTCGGTACCATCTCTAGGACACTCCTCGGGACCATGCTCGGATCCACAACCTGGACCATCACGGACACCCTTGGAGTCCTCCTCGGCACCACCGCCAGGACTCCGTGAACTTCCGCCTTTGGAATCATCATCATCATCATCATCTTCGTTATCATCACCAGGACCATTCAAAAACTTTTCTAGCAAGCCTCTCCTACGAAGCTCATCCCTAGCCAAGGCTACATATACCTCCTGAGGGAGTAAATACTTATCACCAGGAAGTATGCCATCCGAGTCACGCGCACCAATAGGGCCATAAGTAGGAGGCTCAATACCAATGGTCCTAAAAAGAGAACGACCATGCTGTCGGCAGGCCATACTAGTAGCAAAGGCAGTAGTTAGAGCAGATCGGGAAAGAAGTTCTTCGACAGCCTGACCATGTCTTAGCTGATGATGCAGGAGGGCAAAACCAGTCACCATGTTCCTTACACTCGCCTAACATTTAAGACGAAATTCTCGTTCTTCGGACAGTTGCTCGGCGCACTTCGTCACCTCTTCCGAGTGACACTTGCGTTCAAGCTCAAGTTCTCGAGAAAATCTGTTCGTATCGGCAGAGCGACGCTGACGTTCTTCGGATAGTTCTCGGGACAGTTGTTTAACCTTATTTTCAGTCTCCAACTTCCGTTCGGACTCATTCACCAGCTGATTGGAAGCATCGTCCCTTGCCGCCACGGCATCAGCAACCTGCTTCTGCAAATTGTCTTTAATACCTATAAAACACAAAAACGAAAAACATTAGAATGATAGGACGATCAAACTCACTCAGGGATACGACAGAAGCAGAGCAAGAGAAAAGCTGGGTTAGCTCCCTACTTTCTTTAAAAATCATATATTCGGAAACCTCATGTTGATTAGAGAAGCGAGGCATGGAGGCATTCTTCCTAACATCTTCGGAAGTAATTGCCCCACTCTTAGCTAGTTCTATTCGATACTCATCAATGAGATGAGCAAAATAGTCTTTCGACTTCTTAGTTGCAGCAAGTTCCAGACATATATCACTGCAACTCCTTTCCAGAGCATTTTTTTTTTGTAACCAAATCATTGTTGACATTCTTCAGCGCTGCCATCTGAACCTTCAAATTTTTAACATTCTCCTCTAACCTTTCAATCATAACCCTCCCAGAAGTACTGATTGACCTTTCCAAGCGAGCTTCATCTCGCTCTCGTGTCAAACGATCCACATCCAGGGCCCTATTCTTATTTCTCACTTCCTCGAGAAGGCGCTCGGCTTGGTCCCCCCTTTTTCTTTCCTTAACAAAAAGACCTTCGGCCTCTTGTCTTTTCATCCTATAATAATCCACATCTTCTACAGCTTTGTTCCTCTCTTCCAAAAGTCTAACATTATTACTTCGGTAACTCCCGCTACCCGAGGCACTTTGAGACGCTTGACGACTCTCCCGAAGTTGGTCAAGAGCCAATCTAGCCTCTTGGAGTTTTTTCTCACTCTCTTCCAGCTCGCCTTTTAAGCAAGCAGCAAGTTTGTTCTTAGCACAACGCTGCAAAAACAAAGATATACATAAATGACAGAAGATAAAAAGACTCTTACATATTAAATTCTTTTTCGCAAGAGCACTACGAACTTTCTCTTGAGCCAGCTCCTCTTA